>NAGG01001571.1:0-15531 GCA_003031705.1 Calonectria naviculata
TTGTTTTTTTTTTTTTTTTTGGGGTTGGGTTGGGTTGGGTTGGGTTTGAGGAGGATCTGCAAAATTGGACAAGGGCAGGGACTCCGGGCATTTTTCGTATAGTAAAGCGGCGGGATTAAAGGAAAAAAAAAAAGGAGGGAGCTGTTCATGTTAATTGAAACATGCCGTGTAAGTGCGGTCTTGCGGACTTGGAGATGATGGGGTTGCGGAGTTTGAGATGCAAAGCCCCACCAGGATTCAACCTGGAGTCGGCGATGGAGAGACAGATAGCACGAGTGGGTGAGGCCAGATGAATAAGCAGCCGGAAGTAAATTGCCAGACTGGGAACCCGACATCTAGATTCATTGGACGGACACTGCTATTTTTGTTGTTTCCTTCTTCCCCTTTCGTGGCCGTGTCCATATGTGTAGACGTCTCCCTGACGCCTCCGGAGGTGTGTTGGACCGTCGGTACATCTTGCGTGCCCGAACACCGTCACGCGCGGTTAGTGACCGACGGGATTGAGAGTGGACATCTGGCATGTTGGAAATTCCGAGCAATTGATCCTTCTGCCTCTCGAGCTTCGCAATCGAGCATCGCAGGCTGTCAGAAAGTCGTCATCGTGTTACCGTAGCATGTCACATTCCATGTTGTTTGTCGGGTCATCGCCGGGACCGGGGCCTCGGCATCACTCAAAGCCGACTACACTCATCCCTTCTCCGCCCCCCCTCCATTCCCGAAAGACCAATCTTTTTTTTTTCCTTCTAGAACCACAAAGCTCCTTGGCTGGTTGTAAGGCTACGTGTGAAACCAAGGTGCCCCTCTCCAAAAGTCCGCACCGATTGAGACTGCGCTACGCGTTGGTTTGCAGGGGCTATAGGGCGCCCTGTCGCCGAGTGGGGCTCCGGGGAAGGTTATAGCTCCATTTCCGGGTAGAAGATTCGGCGAGTATTAATACAGCTATTCCAATGTCCTGGAATTGTCTCTCATTTCTAGCCTCGCCAGTCCACAAGTAACAATTATACTCGCCGTGAGCACCTGAGCTTCCTGTTTTCCATATCCCGGACCCGTCTGGATCTCTCTTCCTGGATATATCTAACAAAGCTTGTCTTTTCCGTGTCCCTATTCGAGAGCCCCCATCTCCTCCCAAAAACCTACACACACACCACGTGTTAAAAAAAAAAAAAATACACAAGAGTCACTCAAAACATCACCAAGATGCCTTTCACCTTTGAGCTCCCCAACGAGTACGGGTATGTTGTCGCGTTATTTGCCTCCTTGTGAATCCCAAGATGGTTTCATCTTGGTTTCGGCGTCGTCCTTGCCGGCTGACCCCTTGAACCCCAGCTACGTCCTTGTTGCCGCCACCTCAACCTTCTTCATCAACTCGCTCCATGTCGTCCTGACCAGCAAAGCCCGCAAGGCCAGCGGTCTCAAGTACCCCATCCCCTACGCCTCCAACGAGCTGGCCGAGAAGGACCCCAAGGCCTACCAGTTCAACTGCGGTATGTTGCTGTCCTCCCCCCCACCTACCTCTGCTTAGTTTCCCCATTTGCTAACTGGCTGCCTCAAGCTCAACGCGCCCACTCAAACTTCACCGAGAACCAGATCTCCTTCCTTGGTGCTCTCCTCATTTCTGGCCTGCGCTACCCCGTTGCTTCTGCTGCCCTTGGTGCCGGCTGGGCCTTTTCTCGAGTTATCTATGCCATCGGCTACACCTCTGGCAAGGGTCCTCAGGGTCGAATGAAGTATGTAAACCCTGGCCATTATGCTGCTAAAAAAACCCTTCAGCTAATCAATTCACATAGGGGCTCTATCGGATCCTTTTTGTTTGACTTTGCCCTGAAGTTTTTGGCTGCCTACGTCTCTGTTTCATACGCTCTGGGACAGTAAGAAGTTTTCGTTGTTAGACTATCAAACTTCCCAGTTACATAGACCGCTGGGACTAATCATGATTATTCCAATCAAACTACACGAAGTCCTCCATTCAATCCTACGCCTTGTCCAAGCTAGTCATGTCAATAAACCCTTGACGCCAGTTCCTTTGCCTTGATAACATCATTTTTTTGGCACCATCGATATGTAACAAAAATAAACAAGAATTCATACCGCATATTCATATCTCTGCCTTATGTGCTGCTTTGTGCGTACCAACACTATTTGAGTGCTGTGTTCCTTTCTGTAACGCTCATCGACGAAGCTTCCTCTTCCTCAATTCCTGCGTGAAGGGCTCCTGGCCATTGTCTTCACGCGAGGTTGAGTCCTTTGCAGAACTAGGGGCACCGTCATGTTCCTTTTCAAGATATCGCTCGATACCATTGTTGCCCAGGAGGTAATCACCGTAGTACTTCAATGCATCAAAAATCTCGTCGCCTGTGGGGACAATATGCTCCTTGGGCAGGAGAAAGCCATAACTTCCTGTATCACGGAGCTTGATTTGGTAACTGAAGTGGGCGCGCATCTCGTGGTAGAACCAGTCAACAGCAGAACCTCCCCCAGACTCCACTCGGGACCAGTGTCGCTCACCACCCAAGTTTCGCGCCGACACCGCGCCCTCGCAAGCAGACGAGACAGTGTACGACTCCCCGTTGGAGAGGCGGATAGACTTGGCAATGCCCGCAGCAAGTTCTTCTAGGTTCTCTAGGTTTGGGGGGTCCACCGAGCATGTGTAAGAGAAGGGGTACAAGATTTGTTGCGAGTACGAGTGAAGGTCAACCAACCCAACAAAGCGGACATTGTTCCTCCAAGCCTGATTGCGTGCCCAAGCTGCGAGCCGAAGTGCCTCGGTAGCCTGGAAAGGCTTCTCGCCTCCGTAACTCTCAGAGCAAGGATCGCGCTGGACTCGTGAGCCATCCCACTCGAATCCGAAAGCACGGTCAAGATCTAGACCACGACAGAATTGAAGGTTGGTCTGCTGTCTTGTCTTGCGCCACAGACGATCAACGTTCCAAGTATATTCAAAACCATCTGGGTTTGCGACAGGAATGAAGATAATGTCAAATTTGTCGAGGAATTTCGTAATCAACCGTTCCTTGCCGTACGACGTGATAAAGGACCAAGCTAGATAGTTGACTGTGCTTGTAGATATCCACTCACGGGCATGGGAGCCTCCCATGATGACAATTGTCTTGCGAGGTGGTGGTGTTGGGCTTGTGGATGGGACCCCTACACGAAGGGCCGGGATGTCACGACCTTCGTAGGACTTGCCAATGGTGGTGTACTCCACGAACGACGGAAACATGGCCTCCAGGAGACGCATCCACCGGGTGATGACGGGAAGGGGCTGATAGTCTTGGAAAAAGAGATTGTCGCCTGCTGAGGGCGCTGAGGTGAGAAATGGAGCGCCTGTTTGGGGGTCGGAGCCATGAAGGTTGTTGCCGGCCGGAAGTGATTGATAAACGGCGGCAGCCAGGTCGGGAATCAAGGTGGACTGAGCATAGCGAAGAGACCTGGGGAGGAGGCTAAGCAGAGGGGCAACTTCATCCGTGTGCAGGCGAATGTCTACGTAGTCCTCGGTAAAGGCCCATATGTCGAGAAACAGGCGACCGACAGCATCGGCCAGGGCACCCTCCTCCTCGGCAGTAGATATGTTGAATCGCAGGACGAGCTGATTGGCATACTGGGCACGAAGCTGGTTTAGTACGGCAGGTTTTGGATCGTCCTTGATCTTCTTTGTGGGATGGCGTCCGAAAACGAACTCGATAGCGTTGTCGCGGAGTTTTGTGAGGAACGGGAAGAGACGGGCGTTTTCACCATCGGCAGCGGCAGGGGAATTGCGAGCATAGACATTGTTGGAAGCAGCAGCCCGTTGGCCGTCAATGCCGGCAGCGCTGACGGCCTGGAGGAGGAACAGCGAGGTTGCCGTGATGTGAGCGACCGACAACTTCATCTTGGATGAACGGGAGGCTGATGAAAGTGGTTGGGTTTGCCACAGTCGTCCGGCCCTGGGGTAGGGGGGCGGCCAAGGTTTGGACGAGATAGCGGATGACGGATGACGACGATGATAACGAAGGTATGGCAGTGGGAGGGGTGGTGTATGGTGAGTTGGATGAACCAGAATACGACAACTCATGCACGTAATGGTGATCCAGAGGCGGCATAGGGACGGGGTTCAGCGGGGCTGTCTGGGTACGTAGTCTGCTTGGACCGTGTATGAAGGCTTTTTTCCCCGGCTGCCTGGCGGCCTCGGACTGTACCTGACCCTGACTGCGCGCATACTGTGGGGCGCAGAGCGAACTGACAACGTTGACTATTTTTACTATGGCCATGTTTCCCATGTGTTTCTAGAGCTGCCCACGACGCGTGCTCTTGACAACGGCAGTTTTATTAGCCTGCCAGAGGGGGGGAATAAGCCCTTAGTGGCATGCAACACCACAAACTAGGTTTCTGCACCAGGTTTCAACCTTGTCTTAGTGGTTTGCCCAAGCGAATCGCCAGCCAGCCAGTCGAGCCGTTCGGAATGGTCGGTACATTCGTCAACGGGTGGTGAGAGAAGGACGCGCGCTGTCAGCTGGCATGGGCTGGCGGGGCTGGCTGGGCAGGGCAAGTCGGGCACTCATCCTGAAGGTGCCGCTGAATCTCAGCACAGTCCTGACAAGGACATTGGCTGCTTGAATGAACCGCCTCAAAAAAAGAAAAACCAAAATAGAGGCCTTACCAATTGCTTGGTCGTTGCTACGCCCAGCCCAATAATTAGCAGTAGAGGGGCAACATCAGAAGGGGGGCCAGAGGTGGCAGAGGTGGGACGCACGCCGGAACCCACAGCGTGCCTGTGCCTTGCTTAGCACCTTACAGTTGGGAAGGTTATACGGCGCTTGGGGCACCCAAGATACCTGGCTTCGGTCTCTTCACCTGTGAGGTACCAGTGTGGTGGAGCGGACAGCGGGAGTTGGAAGGAACCTAGCAAGGGAGGGGATGGGAACGAGGGAGGGAAACCAAACGTCAAGGGAGAAATGGCCTGTGGCCCCCATCGCCAGGGAATCATGCACTGTACGCCGGCCACATCAGAACTAGCGGGCATCAGGCCTTTCTCGTGGGCCCAGCGTGTACCCTGGGCTACCCAGCCACATGGAATCCGGTGGACCGGGCACTGTACTGACAGGGTTCTGGCCAATCAGAATCTCCCTACAGGTGCCAGCTCAGGTGCCAGCCAGCCCGGCTCCCAGCCCCTGGACGCGCCGCCGCCGGGGCGCAAGGACGGCCGAAGAGGCTGCGAATAGCAGGTAGGTGCCCAGTGCCCACCAGAGGGAGGGCCTTGGGGGCCCTGGGTTGGCGGGCGTTGCAGCGGCGCTGGGTGTAATTTGTACTGGCATTGCAACTGGCGCTGCATCGCGGTCCAGCGCCTACCTGCCCAAACATGTCCCCATCGAGCCAGACCGAACGACGTTCACCTTGACATCAGCGTAGCCAGTCTTGGTCCTCCCTTGGCCATCTCTTCCTCCTTTCCACCATTGAAGGTGCTCGTCTTCATCTCCCAGAACGGATCCTCAATGAACTCCGCCGTTGCTCTTGGGTTTTCCCGCTAGCTCCGGTAGGTCTCGAGCCGCCGCTCTACTCACACCCTTTCGCCTCGCCCACGTCTCCCAAGCACGTCGACTACGTACCAGACGTCTACGACGCCAGTCCACGTCCGCATACATCCACATCCACAACCAATCCACATCCCACTTCCATATCTCCCGCGTCTCTTGTCCTAAGCCGCAACGTCGCCGCATTCATCCTCCCCCTTTCGCCTTCCTCCCCAACTCGAAACGCACATTCGAACTCGACCCGTTCTCCATCGCCCGGGCTGGTGGCCGCGTACCATGAGCAGTCGCTGCCATGCCCTTCCTTCGCCGTCGTGGCATCATGGCCAGTGAGACTGATATGCGCCGTCATACGGTCTTCGCGCCGGGCTCCCCTACCGCTGACGCGCCCCCGACTCTCCCGACCCAGCCTGAAGTCAACAGCGACAACGATGTCGAGGCTGAACCTATCGCTCTCCAAACTACCCGCGATTCCTCCATCAGCCGCCCCGAGTCTCCCCCGATCCAGGAGGAAAACAACAAGCACCGTCGCTTTTCTGTTCTGAGGTTTCGCAATGCCTCGGACTCACAGTTGTCCCTACGGGCTAAGCAGCAGGCTGAGAAGCCCCCTCCTGTTCCGCGACGTACTTAGCCCCCTTTGCTCTCCCCGTCACCATGCCCTTTGCTGACATCAACCCTAGCCCCCGAAATAATCACCACTGCTCCCACTAACGACTTCAACGGCCCCAAGAAGAGACCTTCGCGCATAGGTCTAAGTGCAAAACTCCGACGCTCTGCCGAAGTCTCTCGCGATGAGCCCATCCCCGGTCGACCCGTGCCCAGGAAGACCTTCCGAAGGTCCTTTACTGAAGACAGGAGTCGGCACGTCCTCGCAACACTGGAAGAGCCCGAATCCCCTCGACCCTCGACCCAGGCCACCCACAGCAGCCCCAATGGTCCCATTCTTACGCCGCCCCCAAACAGGCAATCTGAGTCGTCGAGATCAGATGCCAGCTCCAATGATCGCCATTCGCACCAGAGTCCAAGTACAACCCCGAAGAAGTCGACGACACCTTTCTTCAAGTTGCGCAGGGCGAAGAAACCGCCTGAGCCACTGTTCCCCGTGGCACACCTTCAGCAACCAAAGAACAAGGCGCCACAAGCTATCAGCTCGACCTCATCGTTGAACATCTCGGCTACGCCACGGCCTGGTTCCGCCCAAACAGGGGACATTGCCATGAGCGGTACTGTGAGGAGCGAGCACGCGCCGAGACTCAGCCAGTCTCCCGCCGCTGCTCTGTTCGCACCCGGAGGAACGCATTCTGGGGCTTCATCCCCCACTAGGACCAACCTGTTGCGAGGAAGGTCATCGACCATGAGCTCGATGGGCCGAGACTCTACTGATGACCATCTTCTGCCTCCGACAACTAGGACCTCGTCATCTACAGGTCGAAAGAGTTTTGGTGACCTATTTGGGCTGACTCGCCTGCGACAAAACTCCGAACTGAGTCGCCAGGGGACGCTGACCCCTACCACACCCGGCTCCATCGCATCCAAGAACAATTCCCTTCAGCTAGCGAGGGAGTCGTTTGTCCTGCCAGAGCGCCGAGGTGATGAGTCCGCAGCCAAGTATCTGGTTTTCCTCGAGGATGTTGCAAGCCGAGGAATTATTGCTTCCACATTGGCTAAAAACTCGGACCCTTTCTTCCTATCTGTACTGAGGAGTTATATGCGCAGCTTCAGTTTCTTTGGCGATCCGATGGATATGTGCATTCGCAAACTCCTCATGGAAGCTGAGCTTCCAAAAGAGACGCAGCAGATTGATCGTTTTCTGCAATCTTTTGCAAACCGATACCACGAGTGCAACCCGGGCATTTACTCATCCCCAGACCAGGCATATTTCATTGCATTTTCTCTTCTCATCCTCCACACTGATGTCTTCAATAAGAATAACAAGCACAAGATGCAAAAACCCGACTATTTGAAGAATACACGTGGGGAGGGTGTTTTTGACGACGTTTTAGAGTGCTTTTATGACAACATTACATATACCCCTTTTATTCACGTTGAGGACGACTTCGAGCATGGCGATCGTTTTGCTTCCCACAGATCTAGGCGCAAGCCTCTCCTTCCATCTTCATCCAACGACCCCGCCAAAAGAGCCATCAAAGAACCCATTGACCCATATACCCTAATTCTCGACGGAAACCTGGATGCGCTGCGCCCTAATCTCAAGGATGCCATGAACCTCGATGATCACTACAACTATCTTGGCTCCGCAACTCGCCTGGACTTGAGAGACTTGCAGAAGACATTTTTTAGAACTGGCGTTCTGCAAATTGTCTCGGCAAGGTCACGCCCTGACGCTTTCATGTCGGAACAGACCTCGTTGAATCCTGAAGAGGCGCACCCCGGAATTGTGGACATTAAGGTAACCAAAGTTGGGCTTCTGTGGAGAAAGGATATCAAGAAGCGAAAGGCCCGTTCACCATGGCAGGAATGGGGCGCAATTCTTACCGGTGCCCAGCTTTACTTCTTCCGAAACACAAGTTGGGTTAAGTCGTTGATGCACCAGTATGATAACCACATCAAGGCGGGCAACGACGGAATCCCTTTGATTTTTAAGCCACCCCTGGAAGAGTTTAAACCGGACGGTCTGATGTCTACGCAGGGAGCTGTGGCTCTTCTTGACACAACCTACAAGAAACACAAGAATGCCTTTGTCTACGTGCGACAGGGCGGCTTGGAGGAGGTTCTTTTGGCTGATAACGAAGAAGAGTTGAATGACTGGCTCGCCAAGCTCAATTATGCGGCTGCCTTCAGAACCACCGGCGTAAGAATGCGTGGCGTTATCGGTGGTAATTATGACGGGCAAGGTCGTCGTGGCATGAGACGACTGGATAACGGCGATGGGACGCAGTTGGTTCAGACTCCGACGGGACTCGTGTCGATTGCTCGAAGCCGTATTGATCACAAAATGGCCGAGGACATTTCGACTGCCCGCCGCGAGGTTATGCAGCAGAAGATTGCAGAGGCAGAGGAGAAGCTGCAAGAGTGCCAAAAGCAACTCGATGACCAACTGAGGAACGCACGTCATCTGCAAATTCTGGCACCAATTCAACCAAGGACACGTGAGCAACTTATATCTGCAGCAGCGCGTATGTCTGCGCAATTGAAGTGGACTCGCATGAACATTTGGAGGGAAAAATGCCACCGGGATATTTTAATTCAGGATCTCGAAGACGAACTTCCCACATCGGGCTCGGCATACACACCCACCAAACAACAATCGAACCGCCATTCTTATAGGACAGGATCGCCTACGCCCCGTCCCAACCACGCGCGCCGGGGCTCTAGATCAACCCACCACTCTGCAACCGAAGGTGCCCCTCGAACGCCTACGGAGCCTCCTTTGACTAATGTTTCGGACTCGATGGAGGTGGGAGGAGATCTTCCATCACCTACAGACACGGTGTTCCAAACACCACCACAAACCGCGGCACACCATCGACATAGTTCTCGAGACCTGCCAAATGTAAGGCCCGATGTTGCAAGCACGAGGCATGGCTCAATCTCGAGTGTAACGGGATCGCCTATCCAACCTGTTACCTCTGCCCCTCAAGTGAACCCCCAATCTCGCGACGACAATGCCAAGTCGCCGTCAGGACGGACAGAACATGAAGATTCCGATGACCCTGATGCAAATGAGCGTAATTTGTTGGAGCAGGCCGGCCTTTTGGAATCAAGACCAAGCAGAGACCCAACCGATAAGATCATAACGTCGACCAGCGCGAACGGGCGTGATCGAGGTGCTTCAATCGATAAGGATAAGCTTGAACGGAACAAGATTCGACGAAGTCTCCAACGGACTCTTCGAGAGGGCGCCGGTCATCTGTCTCATCATCGCAGCAGAAAAGGCAAGGAACCGGCCTACAACGGAGTAGGAGACGAAGAGTCAGGAGAGACGATGCTCTCGAGAGGATCAGGTAGCTTTGTGGTCCACGGGAAAAAGGCGTCTGTTATCAACTTTGGTAGCGAGCTGCAGAACATGTCGCAGGATGATTCCCTCCGTGCGCGGAAGCAAGCACAGCTACAGGACCCGCCAGTTTCTCCCACGGCGAGCGAGGATGACTTTTACTCCATCGTGGCTGAATCGATAGAGCCGAAAGAGCGACGCGAGTCTGCAGCCAGCGCAAGTACTGCTACGGCACGAAGCTTCCGGGAGCTTCATCGAAAGTACTCGACTGCTCAGGCGGTTAGGAGTGCCTCGGTCGGTGGAAGACTGACAATACCATCAGACACTGAAAGTGAAGCGGCAGTGAGCTTTTCGGACGGCCGCCGGAGCCCGCTGCCGCCGATGGAAAATGAGACGGACGAAGAATTAGATGATTCGAGCGAGAAGAAGGATGAACCTGAGAGTCACGACTCCGACCAGGAGTCGATACAGGATGTGGAGCAACTGCCCAGCCGCCCAGTCCAGGCAGTGAACGCATGATGTCTTCATAGGGATGGAGTTGAATTTTTCTTGTGGACATGTATTTGTGTTATTTAGCGTTTGTTGGGAATGGAATCACAAGCAAGAGCATATTTTGGGAATGCTTGGTTCTACAAGGGATGAAAAAAAAAAGGGACAAACAAGAGGCCACTTACGAGTCGAAAAGAGCTCTCGGCTGTGTAGTTTTTATCACGATACGCAGACCGCGGGCCGGCTTCAATGAGGACATGTATCTAGAATTTTTCTTTTACTTTCCTACCCTCCCTTGAAACCCCTTTCTGCTTCATTATTATTACCATTTTTGTTTCTAGGGGAGAGGGGAAAAGGATCCTGTTTGACGAGCTTGGCGGATCACAAAAAGTAAGCGTAGAATTCAAACTGTCACTTTTGCCTCGCTGTTTCAAAAATGTGATATGATGAGTACAACACCAAGAATGCTCTCTTTTTTATATCTGTCATAATGGTAGGTTTCCAATCCGTGAGAGACCCAAGGATTGCCCAATTGCTTCCCCCAGCCATGGCATTTACTACCTCCTGGGACGTTGCAAGACACACCGTTGCAGTGGTGTAAAGACCACGATCTTCTATTTCTTGCCCTTCTTCTTCTTCTTGGAACCTGGTGGGGGCGCTTTTTCCACCTTGACACCACCACCACCAACCAGCTCCAACGTTTCTTCTTCCTTGACAATGCCTCCCTGTGTCGACTCACCCGCCTTCTTCTTGCCTTTCTTGCCCTTGGGGCGGTACGATGAACGGTCCCGCAGGGGTAGCCAACGCTCCGGGTCAGGCTTGGTACCTTCGACATAGTTCTTGGGTAGCCGGGTCTTTCTGCGTCTCTTCTTGGGCTTCTCGCTCGAGTCTTGGGGAGCGGATCGCTTACCAGCCTGCATGGGCTTGGAGGCAGTAGCGATGCCCGCTTCCAGAAGACCATTGACATCTAGTCCCTTAATAAGGACATCGACGGATGGGAGTTTGTCAATGTGCTGCGCCACGGCAGCTGGGTTTGACGGGGCCAGAGCGGCAACCAGACCAGCTGCAGCAAGGTCAGAATCTTCCTGCTCATCATACAGTCTCTGGAATGAAGCGGCGGCTAATTGCAGATCCTGGGGATGCGATGACTTCATAAGTTCAACACCAGCCTCTTCCAATAGCGAGGCAGCGGAGCCCGAGGGACGCGTCTGCCAGTGCGTTGCCGCCTTGACCAGCTCCGACTTGGCGGAAGACTCTCGTCCTTGCGATCGGTTCAGGGCTACAGCGAGTGCGACAAGGCCTGCAGAAAACCGAACATCCACAGTTTCGGGTGCTTCGGAGCTTTCTAGACGCTGTAGAAACGATTCCAAAATCGACAAGGCCGAACCGGTATGACCACCATCGAGTTGGATTTGGACAATAGTTAGGATAAGACCCACGTCGTTGGGTCTCTTGCTTGCCAAACCCTGAAGCTTTCGAATGAGCTGTTTTCCGGTGGCCCCTTCGGCAGTAGCAGCGGCGTTGAGAACGGAGAGAATGTTGATGTCAGAAGAGGTAGTAGGGTGCTCTGCCTCACGGAGGAGAGTACCGGTGCGGGCCTTGACTCCCGAGGCCTTGGATGCTTGTAAGTTCACAACTAACTTGTTACGGCGGAGGATATTGGCTTGATGGTTGAAGAGCTTAGATGTTGTTTCGTTTTCTGTTAAGGTTTCAAACTTCCGTTGTAGCTGGAAAGGATTCTCAATATCTGTGTCCAGTGCTAGAGTATTATTTTGAGCGATGACTGTGAGCTCAGGATCCTCATCACTAAAATAGAAAACTAGTTAGCGTTGATTAGGAGAATATGGTTGGCAATGGTAATGACGCACTTTGGCTTGGTAAGCGAATTGTACAAGTCCAGAGCCTCCTTGAGCTTGCCAGTCTTGGCGTAGACGAATGCTTGTTGTGCTAGAATAGGGCGCATCTCTAGCTCCTTGTCTTCATCTGTCAAGTCCTCGGAATTATCGCAAAGCCTGACGGCGCGTTGTAACAGATTGGCAGCATCCTCAAGAGCGCCTCGGGCGATACAAGCACAGGCAGCGTTATAGCAAACCTCAAACCCGTCGGAATCTTTAACTGCCGAAGGGTTTACAGAGGCGTACCCCAACCACTCTAACTGAGCAGAAACTGCACGAATGTTGATAGAGAGATCGTTTTCCTCACCAGCGGCATCCGTGTCGAGAATGCGGCTGTAGATGGAGCGAGCATTATCGAAACGTTCAGCACGGTATGCAACCTGAGCAGCCACATGGCTAAAGCTTCTCTTGTCCAACCCGGCGGCCTGAAGGGTGTTTGTAGCTTCATCAAGCTTACCCGTCTTATAGAGGGCGTAAGCTTTCTCCAGAATGCATTGTGCGTTGAGTTTTGTGCCACCTTCATCAATGGCGCGCAGGGCATCGTCGAAACGGTCGAGCTTGAGGAGTGCGACAACACGGGTGTGCTGGCTATTTACATCGGACTTGTTGGCTTTGAGGGCGGCATTTGCAGCCTTTAGAATCTCATCGTGGTCTTCGATAGAGGACACCCGCAGCAAAGCGCTGAGGGCAGCAGCAGGATCTTGAGGCATTGTGGCTCTACGAGGGCCAATTCATGACCAGGACAGCCGGCGCCGATGGTGACGATGAGAGGATACGATCGACGGGAATATTTGAGCTATCTGACTTTGGCGACGACGTCGCTTAGGTCGAGTGCCGAGGAGATACGTATGTTGGTGATGTCGTCCGTCGTCAGTCTATGCGCACAGCGAATTCGAGGTAACGTGGTGGCGGGGCATCGTGTGTGGATTTTTGGACAGCGGGGCTCATCAATTCAGGTTGGGCTGTGGCAGCCTTCACAGTGCTTAGTTAGCATTCTTATTGATCCGCACTGTCCCGCGATATTTGTTTAAGCTTCATTGTCTCATGGCCAAATTTACATCGACTTAAAGACATGCGGCGGTCTGTCCGAGTATCATTCGCCCCCGAAGAGTTTCCACCACTTTTTGCGCTTCTTTCCTTCCTCAGGAGGATACATATAAAGCGGATATGTCGCACTTGTAGTGCCTAGTCCCTGTCTTGAAGCTCGCCGTCGAATCTCACCAAGCTTGGTGCTGTCAGAAGCCATAGTCACCAGAGAGATCCGGTGTCCAGAGATGGACATATTTTGGGGCTGGCGATTATGTGATGATTTCTGAGGATGTCGTTTCAACGACCGGTTTGGCGACCGACCAGTCGAGCCTGAATTTTTTCTCTTGCTCGTGCTTCTGTCCGACTTGGCCTTCGTTCCTTTAACAGCCTTGGTCTTTTTTTGAGATTTGCCGTTGGACTGGCGAGAATGGCGTTGACCCTGTTTCTTACCCTTGCTTACCACGCTACGTCGTGAGCTACTAGAGCTTGCCCCTGAATTGACTCGATGAGACAAGTCCTCGATGGTCCGGACAGCATCGAGGCTTGTTCCGCGTGAAAGAGCTAATAAGGAGTTGTAGTCAACGGCTAGAGGCTCACGGCGTCCAACGCTCCAGACAACCTTGTTTAGGGCGGCGGTGAGCCTCTTTACGATCCGGCTTAATGCCGATTGTGACGCAACTGGCAGGCATTTACTTTAGATGCATAAAGCGACGTGGGTTTGCAGATGCATATGGACGAAACTCACCATCGCCCTTCTCAAATTGAGCCCCATTTTGCAAAAGGTAAGAAGAGTAAGCTCGACGCACTCTGGCCCGGTCAGAACGCAGAGAGCTGCCTAGAGTCGATTGGAGACTGTCAGACGAGGCGTAACCACCCCCATTACCCGAGCCGTCGCGGTGGCTCTTGAGCAGCGATAAACATTTCGTGTACGCCTCGAGCAATGATGTAACTGCGGTCCCAAAGGACCCCATGGTGACCGGGTGTTGCAACTTGGCAGCCGGCCAGCTACATTGCATGAGGAATCAAGATACGATGTTGACTGGGTCCCCGTTATCGGACAGAGCACGTGGACGTGGAAGACCCTTGTTGGGAGAGGATTTGTGACCTGGAACCTGCTGAAGCTACAGCCTCTCCCGTCGCCAATCCACCGCCCATTAACTGCCCACCCTGACGAGCGCGAATGGGTGGCAGGGCGTGACGATGTGCGTTTGACCAGGGTTGTCAGGGTCCCACGCTACTGTGCTTCTGCGAAAAGACGCCAGAAAAAAGAAAGTGCTCGCACGCACAGAGTCCTGGCCCGCATGCCGTGTACTGCATACCGCCCGCTGCTGCGAACAAGACAGAGACAAGTCGCCGCTGGGCTTGAGCCCTCGAGATAACCAGCGGGCGAAGCATGACGATAAGTCATGCAGGGTCGACACCCTGGTCCCGCACCCGAGTGATGCACAGATACGTACCCGGATTGACAGTCTTACCGCCATGCTATCGTGCTTGTCAGGTTGGATGAGTAAATGGCACGGGCCAGAGGGCTTGAAACACCAAGATACGGCGGATGTGCTAGAGCCGGCCGCCAGGAGACCGTTGACGCGAACAAATTCTGTCGACAGGGGCCGTGTCCGGTGTTCGGAAGCGCGTGAGCAGATCTAATTTTCCTTGAATAGACACCCCAGCATCGTTTTGGGGTCGATGGGGCCCGATCGCTGCGAACAGCTATTTACCTTACGTACCGACTTACAAAGAAAAGGGCGAAAGTGGACCGAGAAAACGCCGCCAACTCACAGCGAGCAGTGGCAGAGTGTGACCAACGGGGACGGGTCCGGGGGTACAAGGGGGTCGCCAATGGAGTGGGAGGATCTTCAGAATCCACGTCCGGGAAAGGCAGACCAGACCCGGAGAGGGCGGAGGGGAGAGCGGGAGACGTAACCGCAGGCCAGCAGCGCGTCGGCCTGATGGGCGGCGAGAAAATTTGAGAGGTTTGGAGAGGGTGTGGGGGTACAACTGCGGAGGAGCCTTGATGGCTTCTGCGACCTAATCAATCAATAATCAATCAGCTGGCGGCCCACAGATGTACCCGCAGGCGTCGTCTCTCGTCTCAAGCCCGGCCAGGGCTCCGTCAATCACCATCGTCGGCCTGACCACGATCAACAATCATGATCCAGCAGGGCTTTGCACCCTGGTAGCCAAGTTCCGGCACCATCCCCTTCGCCCGTTTGCGCCTATGAGTCGCCCCCCAAAGGCGCCCCCAATGGTGGACAAAGGCTAGGTTGTCTTTTTTTCTTCTTTCCTTCTTCTAAGAAAGGAAAATTTTGCCTGCCACCAAAGGCAAGAAAAAACGGCTAGTTTGCTCCCCCTCAAGCAGCACGACAAGGAGGGCATCAAGCCACCACACATTGCTAGTACGTACATGCATCCTCTCACCCACATGCGCATCCACCTGCCCTGCTACCCACCATTTGCTGAAAAGAACCCTCAAGGCGCAATACAACGCCTTTCTCATATCAGACAAACGCAAGGCAGGGTTTCGCGTCAGTCCCGCCCCAGCAAATCAAGACCCATGCGCTATCAGGGTCCCTCGGGTTCCTGGTGTCCTCTTGGTTCCCTTTTAGGTCTGTCTGCTCGTTGCGCCGCCCCCCTTCCCTCCCTCCCGCAGCTTGCGGAC
>NAGG01001573.1:0-23755 GCA_003031705.1 Calonectria naviculata
GTATAAGCCCGGGCCAAGAGATGGCCATGCTTCATTGAGCAAGCCAGTGTGGATGTCAATGTACCGGCATGAAGATGGGAGCTTATACTTGCAGGTGCAAGAGCGAAAGGCACAGCAGGGAGGCGCGGAGTGGGCAGTTTGGTGGTTAATGCAGTGGACCGAGGCCGCTCAGCTTGCAAGAATAAGTGTAGCTGTGCGGCATTAGAACAGGTCTCCCGATGCGGATTACAACGCGGAAGCTTTTTTTAATGGCCCGAAGCCTCGGCTGAGACATGACAGGGACTTAAGGTGAAGTCAAATGAGACCGACTCTCGGGTTGATGTCATGATGTGTTCCTGCTTAGTGCTTCGCCGATGAGAGCGAACGGCTTTTTCCATGACTAGTCTTAAGATAGTCGAGCCGTGGTGGCAATCTTTACGCACTAACGAATATTTGATGGGATCATCCTTGGGCCAGGGCAGGAGCGTGCCACCATTCTGGGCGGATGCGATGATTTGACAAGCGAAGCACAGTAATCGGACCAGAGTCATCATTCTAGGGGGTCCCTGGTGATTGCTGAGAACTATGGTAGACGGGGCTGTGGCGGAAGGCCCTGCGGAGACATGACGTGAATTGCTCTGCTTGTCCTACGATGGAAAAAATTTGTTAAAGTAAATTAACATAGATAAATGGGGAATGCGTTGATCTAGCTTCGGATTTACTTGCATTTCTCTATTTCCTTACGCTTATCATGGACAGGGCAGTTGTGAGGGCTTGGGCCGTCGCAGCCGAGAGATGTCCGGCCTGTCTTCCATCTCGTGTGTCCTTCTGTCAGTGTACATGCAGGGGCCCGCTGTGGCGAGTCTCCGTATTCCAACCAAATTTCCTGCCATATCCCACGTTTGGCGGTGCGAGGCGAGCGCAGGGGGGAGGGGGGCAGCCCGCGGAAGAAGAGATAAGGCGAGGAGTGGGGAGTGGGCGACATGCTCGGCAGAAAGCCTGCCAAGTCTGTGGCCATGATTACACGCAGCAATCACGGCGGGCGGTCACTGATAAGGACGTGGGCCGTGGCGCCAGTGCGTGAGGCCCTGAAGGTGCTAAAGGATGAACAAGTTGGGAACACAGCACCGTCACGGGCAATAAGCGACCTTCTAATGATTTTACGGTGCCAGGATTGGGGCTAGGATATTTTTAACCAAACAATTTGACAAGTCGCATCTGGGGGAGGAAGCAGGCCAAATCTCCTTATGACAGAGTCGGACTGGTGGTGGGCCGGTTTGACCAAGGGCCTGGGACAGTGGATACTCGACACTTCAGGTACGGCGGGCGGACATCGCTCGCTCTGCCTCGAAGTTGCCTCGGTGCTTTCTGCTCTGGACGTTTTGTCGGCCAAGAGCCCTCATCCATGCAACCCGCAAAAGTGCAGTCGACAGCAGATCGTGGAGCCAGTTTATACGGCTCCGTTCTATCTTGCCTCGGCACGGCTCATCAGGCCGGAAAACACCATCCCACCTCCGTTGTCTGACAATCCGCACGTAAATAATTCGTCTACTACGCAGCTGCAGCACATGCTCGCAATCGTAAAAGAGAGACCCGTCCCAGCAGAACGGCCAGAGGAGGGTCGGGGACATGGGACTTAACGTGGAGCAGCCAGTCGGATGAAGACGCGATTCCGCTTAGGGGGGAAAGATTGCAACGCCAGGGTAGACGAATTGCTCGATCGAGGTGTGTTGGCCAGGGGGAGGCTCGGGGAGGCACAGCGGTCGATACTCCCAAGTCAAGTCTCGGAAGCGACCACTCAATGCGCAGAGAAAAAGGCTGCCTGCCTGCTGCGATCAGCAAACTGGGCTGGTCAACGAGTACGACATTGTCGCGTGATGTGCGTCGCAGGGATCCGTCCAACGGGACATCTGGGACGTTGGACCTGACCGGTCTGGGCATACCTGGGGAGCAAAGGGACCGCCCAGATTGGACGCACTCAGCCAGGAATCAACAGGGACCGTCTGGATGGGGTGTGGCTCCTCCTGGAGTCCTGGCCCTGGATGCGCGCTGCAACAAGGGCCTGGTATCCCCAGCCATCCAAGCCATCGAACCAGAAGAGCGTGCGCGGTGCAGATAACCCCACTTGCTATTGCATGCTGCGGCATCGATCCTCAGCTGCCTCTTCCAATTTGGACCACCGACGGACGACGAGGGGTGAATCAGGCTCACGCACTCCGTCTTAGATACATTTCCCACCCCAGCTAACTTACTGGGCTTTACATCCCAGGTGGTGGCGTTTTTGCAGATAACGGCATTTGTTCCCGTAATCAAAGGATTCTGTTTGAGTCGGTGAATGGCCTGTGATGGCGCTGCTGATATCAAGCTCCAAAACCAGATGTGCCGGCTTGTGTGCCACACGCCCCCCCGCGAATGACCAACAGCCAACAAGAAATTGTCACCGCCCATGGCATCAATCCATCTTTCCACTCATCGACCATTGTCGGGCCGACGCGTCGTTGCAGAGACCAAATGCTTTATGATGCGGCAGGGAAGGCCTGTGATGTGTGCAATTGGAAAATTGTCGACATGCCCATCAACGTGAAAATTTTCCTCGGCCACCGCATTTCTTTTTGATGGCTGCTCCGAAGTATACGCATGCCAACCCTAGTAGAGGTCCAGTAAAAGGCCTCATGGGGAGGCTGTCCGATCCTTAGCTTCCGAGAGCCTTACCCCGGCTATCGCTATTTTTTCGGCACCGAGGACTAGAATCAAACTCGATTGACTGAAGGCGGGATAGGGTGGCTTTGCCTGCACGACGGATCTAGATGGCTGTTCAAGCAGAATACCCCATGGCGACCCCAATCGCTCCATTGGCGTATAACCAGCCTAAACCGTGCCCTAGGTGGAACGGCTTGCCCTGTGGTCTGCGTCCAGTGCTTCCCGTCGATAGTCTCTGGCGCCTGGTAGTCTCGTCGATTATCGGCCGTGCTGAGCTCCACTGGGCTGCGTCGTCACACAGGCTGGCTGGCTGGCTGGCTGGCTGGCTGACTTGAGCATGAGTCGGTCTTGTGCTCTGGCTGACACAACCCACCACCATTGATTCAGTTCAGGTCAAAGTCCAGCCGTCGCGGGAGATGATCAGCACCGTCCCGTTGACTAGCCTCTACTTTTTTGTTCTTTTCGTCTTCTTCAGCACTCTTGATGGTTCACACCAGCATCATGCACATCAGCGCGCGACATCCCGCACCGTTGGACCATCAGGCCTGCTGCTTCCCGCCCTGCCCGCGAAAACCCCGGTGGTACATGGCCCTGCCCCGGCCATCTCGCCTGGCATGTCTCCTTTCATGCTCCGTGGCGGTCGTCGGTTGAGACTAGAGGGCTGGCTGCGGCGGCCGCGGGGTGAGCTGGCGAAGCTGTCGGACGTAGTGACTCCGGCTGGGCCTCGTCGCAGCGGCGCACCGCCATTTCCCTCATCCCCAGCATGCCTGTGGGATTATTCCGCAGCAGCGAGGTTCGCTCACGGACTTGAGTATGCGGATAGACCTGTCTCTCCGTAGCGCATCTTAAATATGAGACATGGCTCGGATGTCCGACTTTCCTCGCAACCTTATTGATGACCTCGACGCTGCAGCTGCTGTTGTCAGGCGGGCTGAGCATCGCTCTGGATGAATGAGCAGAGGACGTGGGCTGATTCCACACCCGTCATCCTGAACACAGACCAGAGGACCAAGGCAGACAGGGATGTCGGAGGAGGTGCAAACACAAGGCCGGATCGCGGTGGCTTCCCCAAGTTAGCCTATCTACGTGCGTCCAGCGAGGAGGAGCTGGCGAATAAGCAGGTAGCAACTCGAGGAAAAGTCGGGAAAGACCCCGTCATCACTCTTCTCCACCCCATGCTCATGCTGGATGTCGTCGACAGCCCCGGTCTGTCTTGGCCCTCCCCTAGACGCGCTAGACCAGCGAGCTCTGGCGGAGTCCGCCATCCTTGGCCGGCCTAGGCCCATCTCATCCCTCATCCTTTCCTGGGACCACACCCCCAGCCAGCCAGACAGAGGTTCCCAAGACGGCTTCGCAGCGCCCCAAACGGCAAAAAAGACCCTCGGCGGGCGTTCGCCTCCACGGCCCACGCCTGTACTATGCACCAAGGTCAACCTGGGGCTGCGGGCTTTGGAGGCTACGGGCGACGGGCGCTGTCTTGTGTGCGACTCGAGTCGACGCTAGGCCGGATAGACTTGTCTGGGGTCTCGATTTGCCCACATTCACTCCCATGCCCACGACCTCGCCTCCGCAATATCTTGCGACCAGCCGCACCTTGTCTGCATCCACCTTTTGACACCTGCTCTGTTTTTCATTCTTGTTCACCTGCAAGGCTGCCGGCCGTCGACCTCGCCGCGTCCATTTGCATTGCTGGCGACTTGCTTTTCCCAGCTTCGACCCGGATATACACATCGACCACTGATTCAACCAAGGTGCTCTCAGCTTTGTCAAGCATTGCGCCTCAGCCCGCCAGCTTCATCCGCGACCTCGAATCCCCCCCCCCTCTGCGACAAGGCCAGCTCTGCACTCGATATCCCGATATTACGGTCCTAGGCCTACCTCCATCCTGCCATCCGCGTCTTGAATGTTGTCGCTCCGCCCCGGGCTGCTGCTTTAATGCATTCGACTTTTGCCCTGTCGCTGTCGCTACCGCTTCCGCCTAAGTGCCACTGCCGGGCGCCTCATGCTAGTCTGAATCCGCGACCTGGACACGAACCACCACATCTGATTCAGCCGCCTGCGCCATTCGCGCTGTGATCCCCGACTGGATCTCGGAGCCGACCCTGTTTCGCCCACCTCGCTCGTCGGGCCCTCCGCGGAGGACGGCGAGCGCGGACCGCCGCCCTCGTCATCATGTCATTCTACTCGGACCCTCCAGCCCTCCGCGCATTCAAGTATGATAAACCGACACTACTGGTATGCTGGTGGACAACTTCATTCTGCACTCTCATCATCCTCTTGCGACTTGCTGGCCGCTTTATTCGAACCGAACGACTCTTTCGGGAGGACCGCATCGCTGCTCTCGCCTTGATCCCGTTATACCTTCGCATGGGATGCGTTCACTACATTCTCCTCTATGGCACTAACAATGCTGACTTCGAGGGCATCATACTCAGCGAGGATCAATTGCGGAGGAAAGAAATCGCTAGCGGCCTTGTATTGGCTAGCCGAATATTTTACGCAGCGACGTATGTGGCGTGCATATCATTTCCAGAAGCTTTGTTAGCTAACCTTTTTGCTGCAGATTATGGATCCTCAAGGGCGCCATCCTCGAGTTCCTTTGCCGATTGACTCTCACTACTTGGGAGCATGCTTGGCAAACAACATTACGCGTCATTCGCATTGTTCTCATCGTCACCTTCCTCGCCGTCCTCATCAGTGACTTTGTTGAATGCCAACCCTTCAGCCACTACTGGCAAGTATTGCCAGACCCTGGCGGCCGATGTCGACAGGGTTACGTGCAACTCATAACCATGGCAGTTTGCAATGTCTTTACTGACCTCCTGCTTGTCATCTTCCCAGTGCCCATCATTGTCACCAGCTCGATGACGGTGAAGAGAAAGGTTCAACTAGTTTTGCTCTTTTCTCTTAGCTTGTCGGTTGTCGGTGTCACGCTTTACCGAGTCCCAAACATCATTCGCGAGGACGGTCGGCAGCAATATCGATCCCTGTTGGCATCGGTCGAGCTCTTGTTTGCGACAGCCGCTGCCAATTCCTTGGTGCTGGGTTCATTCATGAGAGACAGAGGACTCAAAAAACAAAAGTTCCGTCGAACCTCGATTGCCGAGTCTTATGAACCGACGATTCAGCCTGTGAGAAGACCGACACTCCATCGCCACTGGGGCAGTGACGAAGACCTCGTTAGAGATCTCGGAATGACTGTTGAACCTGAGCTCCGTAACCAGCCCGACATACCCGAAGAGGGTAACGGTCGATTTACCCCTGCTCCGATAATGAAGAAACTTGATCAAGATCTCGCACGATGGCAGTTTCCTCAACGCCAACGAAGCAATGCTGAACATAGCGACGACTCGTTGCTTCCTCACGACCCGCTATCCCAATCGATAAATGGGTCTCTCAACACCCCAAGGCGGGTGTCCTTTTTCGATGTTGGCGGGTTGTTGGATCCTCCTCGGGAGAGCACTGGAAGTCTCCGGCCGGGCAGCCATTCCTCCTCGAATGGATCGGGACCATCTCATGCCCACCCAGCTCCCTCCGTGGCGGCCGGTTCCGGAGGTTTGAGGCGCGGTTCCACGACTTTGCTCCAGGATCTCGGTGGCTTTCTAGGGCCCAGACATTCCAGAAACAGATCCCGAATCGAGGGAACGGAACTGGAAACGATACCGCAGTCCAGGCAAGAGTCAAACCTGAATGTTCAGACAAAAACCGAGCCAGAGTTGCGGGATCCGGGCGGCCTTTTGGCATGAAGCTCTGGTGCCTACCGATAATTTTATAGGCCTGTTTCCAAGAACGGCCATTACGACACATACACACGTGTGCACGCACATGTATATATTGCCTACGATTTGTATAATGACGGCATCGATGATGTTTTGGGTTTGGGCTATTTTCCTAGGGTCTTTTATTCGAGTGTAGAACATTAGACGTCTGGTCGGCGTTTATCTTTTTTCCTTTGGAAAAGGCGTCGATAATGATCGAAACGGGAAAACGATGTGGATGATTTTGGATCATCGAGAGGTCGTCATGATGATACGATACCCATGAACATGAGGCGGTGATGGGTGTCAGGAGCAGCATGTTGGGACGGTGTTTATGCGTTGGATTGCTTGCTCGATCCGCTATGCATCGAGTCTTGTCTTTTCTCTATTTATTTATTGGGGTGCCTGATTGGGCACATGGAATGTTGGACGGCACAAAGTTATATATATACCCCGGCTGAAAGCCAAGTTTACGGCAGATGAATGAACAGAGGACTGGTGCTACGATCAGTCCAGAGCTTTTATGTTAGCTTATTTGGATCGGTTTCAGGATTGATGCCTTGACAAAAGACAATTCTATTAATTCAGATATGAACAGACCTATACTTTGCAAAGCTGTAGATTCGGTTCAATCATCATGAATGTGATTATAGAAACCAACTGCTTGAGCATCGTATTAGCTAGGCCCGCTGAGAAATAGGCAGAGAATAATGGAGTGAATTGTAACTAAAAGCTAGAGCTGCACTTTATATTGCGAGGCAAAGACGTCAACACTGAGATCCTCTTCAAGGTCAGCCGAAGTAGTTGGTGGCAAGACACTAGCCCTCCTTGGATTAGATATTTTCATCCCGATTCGCAGCAACACCGTATCTTGGTGATGCACTTGCGCTACCAGAAGGTCAAACGAAGGCGGCCGGATCCATCGGCGTTGCTTGGTTAATAAGTCTTGATTGGCTTTGCTACGGCATTGCACAATATACATGAAAATCCTTGGAACGCCAGCTTTTTTGAACCAGAAGTGCAAATCGACGCCTCCATCCTCGTACCGAAAGTCCCTTCTTTCTTGATGCAGCCCCATCCAACGGCTTCCTATTGCCCGCATCCACGTCCCAGCACCACCGCCATCATCGCGTACCCATCACAGCACTCCTTGTCCTCGCGATAATATGAAAACTTAGACACATAGTCTGTAACTGGCGTATCGACCGGCCGTCTCACTATTTCGGATAATCTTGACAACGTGACCTCGCTTGAGGCCAAGATAACGGGCCACGGGGTCCTTTTGCAGCATTCGGGGCAGCTGCGTCTCCTTGAGGCGGTATCGCTTAAGCAGAGCAGTCTTCTCCTCGCGGGATAGAAGGACATGTTTGGGTACAAGCTCGTGGTGGGTGATGTTGATTAGAAGGTCGTCCTCGAGGAAACACTCGATCTTAGCGAGGTTCTCGACGCTGGCGAGGGTCTTGCGGGCGGCGGGGGACAGAGGCACGTGGGTAACCATGATGCCCGTCTTGTACTTGTTCTCGATGGTGTACTTGGCAAACTGGCGAATCTGACCGACACCAAACTGCTTGTCGGAGAGGAACTCGACCCAGATAGGACCGCAGTCGGGGACGGGATCAGGGTTGGCGTCCGTAGCCGGAGGGAGCGACTTCTTGAGCATTGTGTCACTAGGGCGGGCAGAAAACTGGAGTTTGCCTCGGCTGCTCAGAGAGTCAGTGGGTTTAGCCTTCGAAAAAAAATTGCAGCACGGGCGAGGTCTCACTTGACAGAGCCGTCGGGGTTGCAGTACTCGTCGCGAAAACGGTCGAGCGAGATCTTGACTTCTTCCTCGGCAAGCTCATACTCCTATGCGAGGTTAGCATCGCGTCGTTGAGCACCGTGTGCAGCAGCGTCTGATATCGCGGTTGACGCAATTTGCGACGGGAATGTTGGCGGAAGAGCGAGGCTTACCCGATCGGCAATCATCTCATGGACCGTCTTCCAAGCCCGCCAGAGTCTGACGACCTCCTTTGACTTGGCATCGGTGGGCACGTTGTCGATATCCATTGTTGGTGGCGGGTTCGGTGATGATGGGCGGTGGTTGAAGGTTCACAGAATCGCGGGACCCTTTCAAAAATGTTGTCGTTCAGCCTTGCATGGCCGCCGCGAAAAAGCTACCAGCGCAAAGGTGGAATGGGTCAGAGCGCGGACGGCATCATGTGACACCCGTTGAGCCACAATTCATCAGCCACACCAAAGCAGCCTCAGAGAACGTCGAGACCTTGCTAGCGCCGACACCGACAACAGGGTCCAATCCGCTAGGGGAAGGGAGCCGCTAAGGGCGCGCGGGTATCTTTGCACAGCACCTTGCTCCAGCGCCTGCCAGGTAGGGTCTAGCGGCCAACGTGTGCTGTTGAGGGGTGGCGCGCACTGAGGCTTCAGTGGATTCCAGTGGAAGGGAAAGGGCACCTCGGGAATCAGGGGCCACTGCTGTACCGTGGAGTTGGCAGCTAGGTTAAGGGGCGCACAGACCCCAACAGCTCACAATCGCAAACCAGACACGGGGCACCTAGAAAGTGGTGGAATTTCAATTTCAATTTCAACCCTTTGAGATCACTTTTTTTTCCTCCCGCACTCTTGTCCCGACCACCACGTGTCGCTTCTCTTCGCATATTTGCCTGTCGACTTCTGCTCGAGTCGCTCGCCTCGGCTACGACACTCTCTTCGGTCTCTGCCCTCTCCAGAACGCCCGCCCTCGTCTTTCATCGCAATGGCTGAGACGGCGACTGCTCCCGCCCCTGCGGCGGACAAGACCCAAGCCGCGCGCCCTACCAAGCCCGACGAGAATGTCTTTAAGGAGGAGCTCGCCAAGGCTGAGAAGGCTCACAAGGCTTCCATGGATCGATTGGTATGGCCTCAATTCCTCGTCATATACCGCCAGCCGAGGCTCCGCTTCCTGATGCAATGTTAACGTTTTTTTCTGTATAGAACGCCATTAAGGCCAAGATTGACATTGCCATGCCCAACAAGAACAAGGACCAGCCCAGCCCGACCCAGAAGCGACGACAGGAGCTCATTGCTCAGGCCAACGAGATCCGTCAGAAGCAAGCCGGTGGCAAGAACGCCCGCACGACCAAGCTCGACCAGATCAAGCGCCTTGACGAGCAGGTTCGCAGCCGAATCAACGAGCAGAAGACTGCAAAGAGCAAGGTTCCCTACAAGAGCCTTGAGGAAGTTGATCGCCAGATCGCCACCCTTGACAAGCAGGTTAACTCCGGTACCATGAAGCTCGTCGATGAGAAGAAGGCCCTCTCCGACATCTCCAACCTGCGCAAGATTCGCAAGAACTTTGGCCAGTTTGAGGACTCGCAGAAGCAGATTGATGACTTGCGCGCCAAGATCAAAGAGATCAAAGACAGCATGGAGGACCCTGAGCAGAAGGCCATGTCCGAGCAATACTCCAAGATCCAGGCTGAGCTCGACGCTATCAAGGCCGAGCAGGACGAGGCCTACAAGTCTCTCTCGACTCTGCGCGACGAGCGAACTAAGATTCACGCTGAGCAGCAGGAGAAGTACACTGCCATCCGTAAACTCAAGGACGACTACTACGGTCAGAAAAAGGCCTACGCCGCCCACGAGCGAGAGGCCCGTGAGCGATACCGCGAGAAGCAAAAGGCTGAGCATGAGCGTGTCATCAAGGAGCGCAAGAAGGCCGATGCCGAACGCCGTCTGGCCGACGCCAGCGATGCTGCTTACATGGATGAGATCCGTCGCGCAAACAGCCTGCTCCAGTTCCTTGACCCCTCCCACAAGGTTGAAAAGGGACCCTTGATGGCTGACACCGGCCTCGGCGCCCAAGCCCAGCGAACTGTTGACGAAGCTGGCCTTAAGGGTACCAAGCTCGTCCGCAAGGAGGACCGCGAGGACGAGTATCTCCCTGCCGTTAGAAAGGGCAAGAAGGGCAAGAAGGGCGGTGCCAGCGCCACCCCTGCCAAGTTCTTCAACTGCCCTCCCTCTGTCGTCGAAGACTGTGTTGCCATGGGCATTGACCCCCCGATGAGCAGCGCTGACGTTCCCGCTGTCACTGAGAAGGTCCGCGCCAAGCTTGACTTCTGGAAGAGTGACCAAGAAGCCCAGACCAAGCGTGTAAGTGTTTTAACTTTTTTTTTTTTTCTTCAAACCCCATTCTCGACCAGAAATCACCGCAGCATGCTAATCATCACAATTAGAACATCGAAGAGGCCAAGCAGAAGATTGCCGAGATCGAGCAGGCTGAGGCCAACGGCGAGAAGGTCGACGAGGTGACCTCTGACCTGAAGGAGGCTTCCATCTCCGAGAAGCAGGAGTCGTAAACCGACCGTTTCTTGACCACTTGTTCACAAGCTTCAACACCGTCCACGCCATCCCGGTGTTGAGCCTCATCTGATCCGCCCACACCTACCCGTCCTCCCTCCACACCCGTCTCCTCGCCATCTCCACAGCTCGCTCCTCGCACACGCAACAGCCGGCAACCTAAAAAACCCAACCTTTTGCATCCTGGAGGAAACTCACCCGGGGGCTGGTTCATCCAAGAGAAAATCAACTCTTTCCGGTGCACCGCCTCAAACGACTTTTCCCTCTTTCCCCCTTTCTCACCCCTGAATTTGAAAAGCGCTCTCGGTGCTGTTTTGTAATTAGGCGCTATCCCAAAAGGAAAGAGATAAGCAAAAAAGATGTTCACTGATCAGAAGCCCTGTCCAACTGATATTGTCCGCGTGTCGTCAATCTGTAGCTCTGTCACCCTCGTGAAAAATAGATGCACGACTAGGTTTGTTGGGCACGCATCGGGCACTTGTGCTCGTTGTCTTGCTCGCATGCATTGTTATCCACCAACTCCAAAATCGTGCGTTCTTACCGCATAAAGGCCATCAGTGAGGCGGATGCCTCGTCCGGAGGCGAGCTAGTGGGGACTAGTTCGAGTCCATATCCCTCTTGCCGTAATATTTCCAGCCCACCAGGAGTCCCCCTCACCTGAAAGTCCCCACACGCACACGATGACCTCAAGATGATCCTCCCAAAGGCAATTCGTACAAATTTTGCCTTCAATGGCGTGGTATTGTTTAAGTAGTTAATTCAATACAAGAAGTCCACACGGAAAATAAATAAAAGATAAACCCCCACCCCAGATACTCCAAAAGTACAAGGCTCCGTGTCTTCTAAACAAGTGGAAAAAAAAAAAGAGGGATCTTAGAACCCAAACTGTAAATCCCAAGAATTATGCCACGCTGGTCTGTTCTGCTGATAAGACTCCGCGCCCCAATTATGCGATGGTCGTGGTGCTCATAGAATTCATAATATGTTTTGGATCATGACCGTATCCGCCTCCATGGTGTGGCTTGTCCATCGACTCGTTTCATTGCATGTAAGGGTAGTAGTTGGCGGGGGGAGGAGGTGCATAACTAGATCGTCTCTCTCGAGGAGCTGGAGTGCGTCCAGGACGGGGCATCGGAGGGGGCGTTCGTGATGGCAAAGCCGGCGGTTCGTGGTAAGTGATGGGCGCAACAGCTGAGCCAGTACCACCTCTTCCACCACCACCGCCGCCGCCGCCGCCGCCACCACCAGGACCACCACCACCTTCACCAGGAGCACCGCCGTTTGAGCCGCTTCGTCGGTTGGCTTTCCGATAACCATTAAGTGCGCTCAGAGGAGGGTCCTTCACGGCCGGTTCGTCCTCGGCCGGGAGTGTCAGTTCCACAAGGCCGAAAAAGTATTCCAGGACCTCTGGGTAGCGCTGGACGCTAGATTGCCAGTCTTCGTCAATGCCACGCTTCAGAGAGGCTTGTGCCTCTGCAATTTGGTTGGGATGAGGTGGTGCATGATAATAGTGGTAGGCGTGGGCAGTGATACGATCTAGGTGGGCTGAATGTGCGGTTTTTCGGCGCTCTGTGAGTAGTCGGAAGTACTCTAGGATATAATCTTGTGCATGAGCTCGAACCCATGTGCTAAGAATCATTCAATTAGTTGTTGATTGAGAAATGCTTCACCAAGTAGGGCTCACTAACCGTATGTCACTGTAGATGGATCGCATCATGCGATCCTCGGCCTGTTTGATGGCCACCTCGAGTCCTTTGGCCTCGCAATCGCATGCCATGGTGGCCGGGGCATGGCATATCGCGCAGTCCGGGTCCATCCTGATGACGGATTTTGGATAATGGTCTCTGGTATACATTTTAGCCGGGCGCCGGGATGGCATCGGTTCGAGACGGGCGGAAAAAATGGGGGGACGAGAAGAGTGCAAAGAAAACAAAAACCCTGGGTAAAGGGTGGTCAAGTCATGACAACGGCATCAATTTTGATCGAGGTTCTCCCTCCAACCTCACTGATGGATGTCATAAGGCGAAAATGCAGAGGCAGAGCAGGAACACAAGAAGTGTGGACAATGACCGGGGACGGGGGCCGGCAAGGGAGGGGGGGAAAGGAAAAGCGTAACTGACTTGGTTATTAAGAAGAGACGGCGGCCGTGGGAGAGGAGAAAGCCCGGACGTGGCGGTAAGGGATAACCACAACGGAGGGGGAAAGTGGTATGGTATGGCCGTCAACGAACAGCAGGACAGGTAAGAAAGCAGCTGTTTCGCTGGGGGCAGTATGTATCCTGCAAGCACCAGCGGCTTCTCAGGGCTCAAATGGAAGGGAGGGAGAATCTGAGGAGCAAGATGGAAGAAGTCGCGTGGGGAAGCGAGGGAAACTATGTGGAGAGATCGAATGAGGAGGGCCGGTCCACGTCCTCTGTCGTGGCTCGAATGCGGGACCGCGGAGCGTATGCAGGCTAGTCCAATGGACTTGAGCTGATCCAAGGGAGGGGGCTTTGGCGGCGAACTGTCGTTGGGTGATGCGGCTGCTCAGGTGCTTTTCTGGTAGTAGTGGATGGTGACTGGCAGTAGTAGTACCACCAGGTGGGAGGGGGGGGATGGAACGTGGTCAAGAGGAATTGGGACGAAAAGTAAATTGGAGCCAGCGAGTTGAAGGGGGTTGACGGTGCTCAACGCCGCCGAATAAAGTGGCAGAAGAATGGGACGAGAGACGATTGTAAGACAGGACAACCCAGCAAAAAGCAATAAGGCCGGGTCGGTTACTAAAAGGAACCCAGACAAGATGAGGAGCCGCTCGAACTAAGGTGGTGAGCCAGGGGAGACAAATTGCCGAACGTTGAACATGGGCATGGACCAGGGCGACAAGAGACGGCAGACAGAGAAGACGGTGGCGGGTAGACCCCAGCAGGGCCAACGAACGGCGACAGAGAGGGGCGACAGAGGCGTGAAAGCGACACAGTGCCCGGCTGATTCACCGCATTTTGGCATCAGCCGGCCTTCTCCCACTTTCGAGCATGCCCTCTGATACTGACTGGAGGAGGCTGGTCGAATGGTACCTGGGGCCATTCCTGGCTGGCTGCAGATGGACAGTGGACGGGACACGGCGAGACAAATTGGCAAGTCAGGAGCAATATGCTCATGATTGGAAAGAATAAGTGCAGCGCTCTATGGATGAGGCAAAGGCCGTTTGCGATTCAAGTCCATTGGTCAATGTTCGTAACGGATTCGAGGCCCAGCGACGAACGGTCCCAACTTGGCCATGATTGGGAAACGACCGTACGGTGAGCCAGAGTTCGAGTGCGATCAAGGCGCGGAACGCTAATGTACTGCGGGGCGGGGGCGTGACAGCGTCGTGACAGCGTCGTGACAATCGTGGTGTGAGTTTTGACAGTTTAGATGAGGGTAGGCGTCGAAGTGATGATGGTAATGGTGGGATAAAGGGGAGTTGTGAGGTGAAATAAGTCACAGCAGCCTCCTTCATCCCCTCCCCTCCCCCAAAGAACTAACGGTGCGATCCTCAGGCATTGGTCACCAGAACGTCGTTGCCTGTGGCCCACGAGGCGCTCTTTCCCTTCCAGGGCATATTTTGGTGGTGCAGCGTCAGCTGAGGAATCAACTAAACCGCGCCATTGAATTTCGACCGACAACAGTAAAATCGACCTTTACTTCCGGCAAGCTCCCAACTGTTATTTTTCCTGTAGATTAGATTGGAATTTATGTCATTTCTCACATACGTCTTACATCCCTTAGCCACGTTAACCAACATATCTTCTCCCACTTGAGCGCTCAAGTGGGGGGCTTCGATAGAGGGTCATCTTTATCTTATCGGCCTCAAGATCGACACGAAATTTTGGCCTAAGTGCCAGCAGCTGAGTATTCGCCAATCTCGCAAGCTCCATCAGGACCATCATCGCAACAGCCATGGCTCCTCGGTATACCAATTCACCATCTACGCTCCTCCCGTTCTTATATCCATCACTTTTTCCCCAGCGCTTGGCCCGCAGCACCGTTACTGCACTCCGACAACGACGATGTAACTCCTCCACCATAAATGACCTACCCGAGTCACGCCTCAATCCTGCACCCGACGATTACGCAGCTCCCACTTTCGCTGACAAAGCGCAATTAACTCTGTATGCTGGTCGTGGCGGCAACGGCTGCATCTCGTTCCTTCGCGAGGCCTATCTTGCCGAAGGTCCCCCCAATGGCGGCGACGGCGGCTATGGTGGCAACGTTTACATCCAGGCTGCCCATGGCGAAACATCGCTGCATAAGCTTGCTCGAAAGAGATTTGTGCATGCTGAGCGTGGCAAGAATGGTCAGGGAAGTGCAAAGAGTGGTACTAGAGGAGACGACGTCATCATTACTGTGCCTGTTGGGACAGTGGTACGCGAGCTGGAACGTGAAGACCCAGTGGCGGATGAAGAAATGACCATGCGTGTATGGCGCGCCCAGCAGAAGCAGAAGAAAATGGAACAACGCCAGGCAGAGCTGCAAAGGAAGAAATTTGCCGAGGAACAGGGCATTGAAGAGGAGGAAGAAGAGAATAACCAGCGGAGGAAAAGGGATCAAGAGGGGGAGGATCAAGAGGAGGAGGATGAGGATGAAAACCCAGAGCGACGCAAGTGGTTGCTCTACCCTGGACTGTCAAAAACCGATGTAAAAGAAACCGTCTTTCCTCGCCTTCCTAAACGCCATCGTATCCTCAAGCAACCTCCTCCTATCATCCACCTCGACCTCTCTCGTCCGACTCCACATCCCATCCTCCTAGCCGCAGGTGGTATTGGCGGCCTTGGCAACCCTCACTTTACTTCCCGGGAGCACCCTCGACCTATGTTTGCCACAAAGGGTGAGGATGCTGTCACTATGAAGATTGAGCTCGAGCTCAAGCTTCTCGCTGATGTAGGCTTGGTTGGTCTCCCCAACGCTGGCAAGAGTACACTTCTCCGTGCCCTCACCAACAGTCGTACTCGAGTTGGCAATTGGGCGTTCACCACCTTGCAGCCCAATATCGGCACCGTTGTACTCGACAAATACTCGGGTCGCCCTACCATCAAGAGCTACCGTCGCTACCCCGCCCAGATGGGCATGCCTGAGGAGGTTGACACTGAGCCTCGCACTCGTTTCTCCGTTGCCGACATCCCTGGTCTAATTGAGGGAGCTCATCTCGACCGAGGGCTTGGTATTGCCTTCTTGCGTCACGTTGAGCGCGCAGGCGTTTTAGCTTTTGTCATCGATCTGAATGCAGGAAACGCTGTCAAGGCCCTTAACGCCCTATGGCGCGAAGTTGGTCTGTACGCTCAGATGCGTGATGAAGAGGAGCAGGACCGTGAGGCTGGTAACCGCATTGACTGGGGGGATATGCCACCAGAAGCTGGAGGTCCAGTAAACTATAGCAACAGCTTCGACGCTGTTTCTCATCCACCAGAAGCGTCACCCGGGATCCTCATCGCCGGTAAACCTTGGTTCGTCGTTGCTACAAAAGCTGACCTGCCCGACACGCAGGAGAACTTCAAGGAGCTTAAGGCCTATCTAGACAAGATCACGGAAGGAGAAATGCCCCATCCGACAGGGGCAGAGCAAGCGTGGACAAAAGATTGCGCCGTCATCCCCGTAAGTGCCATCAACGGCCAGGGTGTGGACCGCATCGTCCACTGGACTGTTGGGCTTTTGGATGAGTAGAGGGCATTTGACTGGGTGTCATGTCTTGTATATCAACGTGTAATTTGTAACCTGTACCAAGAGATGTGTTCACATCCTGTTTCAGATATTGTACCAACACCAAATAAATGTATTCAAATTATCCATACATCCCATTTCTAAAATCAAGCGTTTTCTTCATTTTCCTAGTTTCCATTCGCCTCGCCATTTTCCTCGGGGGTGGGGATATCTTCAACATCAATCTCGTCCTTGTCACCAGTCTCCTCCTTGGCCTCGGCAGTCGCCTTCTCGTCGTTCTTCTGCTTGTGCAGGCTAATGTTGATAAGTGGAGAAGTATCGTTGAAAATACGGAGCAGCATTGCCGAACGATCTTCCTTAGGAAGCATGAGGTTGAGTGAGTGGATGCTTTTCCAGAGAGGAAGAGCCATGCGCTCCGAGAAGTCGGCGTCGGTACCATCAGGCTCGATACGCAAGACGCAGCAGCCCATACCGATGTCGCGGACACGCTCACCAATCTCATCAAATCTCTGCCAGCTGTCATCGGAGATTCGGGGAAACATCTCAATAAGGAGCTTGTGGAATGTCTCCTTGTTTCGGAGGTGGATAACGCGTGGCTCACCAACGTAGCCCTGAAGGATGGGCATGCCCTCCGCCTGAATACGCCAGCGGCAAACCTCGGCAGATGGAGCGTCCTGCTTCATAAACATACGAACACCACCATGGATGAATTTGACACCTCGACCCTCGTTTTCGTTGAAGATGTCACGCATCAAAGCACTAGTGTAGTAAATGGCCTTAGCAGGCTCACCCATTTCGTTACGAACCATGTATCGGTTCTCGGGAAAGCGGGTCGAAATGTGGTAGAACTGCTTAATGTTCTGAATCACAGGGTGGGATGGGTCAAGGTACTTGAAGGGCTCCTCAGTAAACCCATTGCGCTTGGGCTTGCCGCCTTCTTCCTGCTTAGGCTGCTCGGCGGGTGTTGCGGTGGCCGAAGGCTCGGCATCAGTCTTTGCCTTCTTGGCGGGCTGGTCCTCGTCCTCCTCCACCGCTTCCAGAGGCCTCTTATTTCCGTTGGTAGATTCGTTCGTCATGGCAACATCGCCCTGCTTGTCCTCGGTAGTAGCAGGGACGGTCTCGACTTCTGGTTTCTCAGGAGCCTCCTCAGAGGGTTTCTCGGCAGCAGGGGTAGCAGCTGAGCTTTCAGGTTTCGAAGTGCTCTGCTTGGGCTCGTTCTCGTTCCTGGCCTTGAACTCGGTCTTCTTCTGAAGCACAGTGATAAAGAAGCCGCCAGTATCCTGCATGTGAGGATAGACACGCATGCACCGCTCCAAGGGCAGATCGGCACAGTCAGAGCCCTCAGGTCGGGGAAACATGGTCTCTGCAACCCTTCCTGGGGTGACGCCTTCGTTGTTTACGTTGGCATGCTCCTTGACTTCCTCCCATGAGCTCCAGATCTTGGCGCTCTTGTCCATAATCTTCCAGGACTTCATGCCAGGGTATCGCTTTAGGTTCACCAGCTCGTTGGCACAATCGACGATTTCAACATTATCGGGTCCACCGCATCTCTCAATAGCGGAAACGACAACAGCCTCATTCTCGACAGGGTTCATACTGCAGGTAGAGAAGACGACTCGGCCACCAACCTTAAGGAGCTGGAGAGCCCGCACCAGGATGCGGATTTGGGTGGTGTGCAGGCCCAGAGCACTGCCGGGCTGCCAATCTTTCCAGAGGTTGGCGTTCTTTCGAAGGGTTCCGTCACCAGAGCAAGGGACGTCAGCCAAGATTCGGTCGAACTTCAGGTACTTGGCCCTGTTGGAACCAGGGTCCGAGGGGAGCTTGATGGATGGAAACTGGGTAGCATCGTGGTTGGTAACGATGAGGTTGGGAGAAGAGAGTCGCTTGAGCTGGTGGACAAGCATGTGGCCACGCTTGTAGTCGGAATCGTTGGCGATGAGTAGACCTGTAGCTCGGCCAGCATCACTTGGGTCGGCTTCGAGATCGGCTTCAATCTCCTCGCGAGTCTCCTCGCCAAGATCCAGTCCGTCCTCCTGGGCAAAAGCGCGTAGAGTCTTGCGAACACGGGCTTCTTCCCCGACATGAATCATCTCGAGGAGCTGAGCCGCCTTACTTCCGGGAGCAGCGCACATATCCAGGACGGTCATGCCAGGGCGAAGGTCCATCAGCAAAGGGGGGATCATGCTGACGACTTCCTGACGACTGATGTTTCCGACACTGGTTTCGGAGACGAGGAACTTCTGGAAAGCTGCGAAGGGAGGGAACTTGCGGATGACGTTCTTGGGAGTGGTCATCCACCAAGCGAGTTCGTCGGGGTACCAAGGCACAGCCTGGGGCGGCGCGACAGGAGTGCCATCTTGGTGCTCAATTTTGACGATTTCGGGAATGTATCTGTCCTTGAGAAGCCTCTTGACATTAATCGCATGGCTGGCGCAAGCGAGCGGGTTAGCATTTTTTTTTTTTCAACCAAAGGCGGGTGCGACATACCCCTTGGAGCCACAGAATCGGAAGCTGTTGGGGAGCTCGCGTCGCAGAGCGTCCCAGTAAGCCTTCTTCTCCTCCTCGTCCAGCTGCAGGAGGGTGTCGTAAAAGCGTTGCAACTTCTCGTTCTCCTTGGGGATGGCTGGGTAGTCCCTCCAGCCGCCTCCAGACTGGCCACCACCACGGCCACCACCGCCGCCTCGTCGGTTCTTGCCCTAAATTAGATCATGTTAGCAATTTCTCGGCGCTATTTGGAAGTAATTGAGGGGCAGTCGCACCCGGAAACTCTTCTTGCCCATTGTAGCGATTGTTTTGCTGTGAAGAGCAGCTTGCGACAGAAAATTTCCAAGGCAGGAAAACTGTACGCCCCACACAAGGTTGGCGCCTTTGGCACCCCGCGAACGCGCTAATGCCGGCCCAGGCCCCCACCACATGCGAATCACAAAAAGCACTTGATGACTCCAGCCGCAACAAGCACCTTTTGGCCAGTGAATGAAAACTTACTGAGATGGAGAATACGGGTTATTCTATTCATAACGGGCCACCATTTTTTACAGTGCCCCGTTAGGAACCGTGCGGAGGACCGAGACCCACTAAGAACAAATCCTAACCAAGACTCTTCTACTGCTTTTTGGTGAATCGCGCTTACTTATTGGTTGGTTGATGCTTGCTTAAAAAAAATCTTCTAATAATAAAAAAATAAATAAATAAAAAAAGGAATGGGTTTGTTCCCTCACCCACGTGGCTTTGTGACTTCTCACCAGAATCATCGCTCATCTTTGAAAACTTGAAACACCAAAATCATACTCCTACTTTGGGTGAATGTAGAACTAAAGGATTTTGAGCAACTTCTACCATGTTTTATGCTTTGCTGAAATGCAAACACATTGCCCAGTCACCTAAAATCGTCTGTCTCCGAGACTTCAGAGCGAGAACGCCAGTAGTATCAATGGGCAGGATTCTCTAAACCTACCGAGGCAACAAGCCAAATTACCACAAGAAAATAGTCATGTCGAGGGGCTGCGCATTTTACAAAAAGTAAACACAAGTTTGGGCGGGCAATATTGGATAACTATAGGCGTCGAACTGCCTGGACTGGTTTCACATTCCTGGAGATCAAGGGTAGCCAAGTATACAAAATGCAAGAGAACTCCCCACAAACCGACATAGACTAGTGAGCGCGAAATAGCAATAAGCGGGCAACGGATCTATTTTTTCAGCTTAAGCATTATTTTAATAATGTCCTTTGATATGGCGGCCAGTGTACGGGTACGATACACACACAAAGTAAGATGTTGGTAAGATTAGCAGCAGTACAGAATTAGTGCAAGCCACAATCTAGATGAACACAAAGATGCGTAATTTATCACAGGTAAAATGCCTGGCTCTGGGGACAATAAAAAATCGTCCATTATAACGTTTCGCACTAGGTCATTGCTCAGCCACTAGACCGAAGTTCTCGGGAATAAAAGTAAAGTCTCCATAAGATATAACCAGACATAGATACGTACTGCTTACCCTCTGAGACTCGTGGAGAGTATGGGCAGAGATATACGAGATTCCTCTCAACATCTCAACTAGAATTAGGAAATAATTGATGAAAAATGATTCCTCACATGAAGGGAAACAAGCCATATAGTATCAAAGAGTCCATGACCTAATTCAAAACTGCAGATTACGAATCGGCGGACCGTACGACTGCAAACAGCAAGAACGGGCCAAAGACAGGAGCGGCACCATCTTTGCAGGGCGCTTGCCCACAGTCTCGGGTGAAGGGGTGCGCGGACCGAGCGGAAGGATGCGTAGAAACGGGTTATCCCAAGGAGACCAACAAATGATGATCGATCCTAGCTACATCCCATACTAAACAAAAGTTCTAGAGCGGTCATATACTGGCCTGCGGGGGGAGGTTAGAAAGAGCAAGGATAAGAGATTGCAACAGCGAAAGAGAGAGTTCATGAACCCGCAAATCGCAACGGAATGGACATCAATTGTCCATCACGCAGATTAATGTAGACACCAGCTAGCTACATGTGTTGGTAATCGAATTCGTTGGCGGCGATGGCTAACGAGGCACCCAGAAGAGGGGTTCCCTGAGTAGCCCAATTCGACGTCACCTGAAGCTATGGTGTGCCGCCACTAAAGCCGCGCTGATCAAGAGGCCAACCTTATCTCATCTACGCTGTAGCCGCGGTCCAGATGTTACAATTGGTGTTAGCCGCGCTCGAGATGGCTGGTGATGGATAGCCGCGCTCCCACAGTCCGGCACTTATCTAACATGGCGGGGTTCCGTGTCATGCGCCCGACTTCGGGTTTACGTGGGGCAAGGTCCAAACTACCTATCTTGTTCGTCATTGAGATGCAGCTTACTCCACCGTCCGAGACAGCCCCTCGACGACTTCAAGAAGCTCCCCTCCAGACCATTTTTTTCTTCCTCTTTCCTCAGTCCATCCCTCTCAATACCTGTAGTACCGAGTATACTGCAGCTCGCCACCATGTCCGTCGAAGTCATCACTACCATCTCCCCAAACACCAACGAGGCCATCCTCACCCGGAATGGTGCCTCGCCTGCAGACCTGGAGCTCTTGCCCAAGGTCGCCACTGAGGCCTTCCAGACCTTCCGCAAGACCACGCTCAAGGAGCGCCAGGCCATAGTCCGAAAATTCCTCGACGGCCTGCTCGCCAAGAAGGATGCTCTTGGCGAGGAGATTACTACCCAGATGGGACGTCCCATCAACTACACACCCGGCGAGGTCGCCACCGCTGTGAAGCGTGGCGAGTATCTCCTCAAAATCAGCGATGAGGCTCTCAAGGACACCGACGGCGAGGCGGAGAAGGGCTTCAAGCGATTTATTCGAAAGGTCCCTGTGGGACCTGTTTTGGTCATCTTTGCCTGGAACGTATGAACACCGCAGGCCAAGTTGAAGCATGCATAGCTAACCCGCTGTAGTACCCTTGGCTCATTCTTGTAAACTCTCTTATCCCAGCCATTCTTTCTGGAAACACGGTGATCCTCAAGGGATCCCCCCAGACTCCCACCGTTGTGGAACGAGCTGCCGAGACCTTCGCCGAGGCCGGTCTCCCTGAGGGCGTTCTCCAGTACTTCCACTGCGGCTCCCCCACCATCATGGAGACAATTGTCCGCAACCCCCTTGTTTCCCTTGTTTGCTTCACTGGCTCTGTGGCTGGCGGTCTTGCGGTGCAGAAGGCTGCCTCGGACCGGATCGTCGGTGTTGGTCTGGAGCTCGGTGGCAAGGACCCTGCCTACGTCCGTGCCGACGTCGACATTGATTGGGCTGCTGGCGAGATTGTCGACGGCGCCGTTTTCAACTCCGGCCAGAGCTGCTGCTCTCTAGAGCGTGTGTATGTGAATGAAAACATCCATGACGAGTTTGTCGCGGCCGTTCAGAAAGTTCTCAAGGGATACAAGCTTGGCGACCCCTTTGATAAGAGCACCCACGTTGGCCCCGTCGTTTCGAAGAGGTCCAAGGAGGCCATTGAGGCACACATCAAGGACGCTCTCGACAAGGGTGCCAAGGATGTCACTCCCGAGAACGAGACCTTCACCAACCCTCCCACCAAAGGCAACTTTGTCAAGCCCACTGTGCTCATTGACGTCAACCACACCATGCAGGTCATGACCGAGGAGACGTTTGGGCCCGTCGTTGCAATTCAGAAGGTCAAGACGGACGAGGAAGCCGTCAAGCTTATGAACGACAGCGAATTCGGTCTGACGGCAAGTATCTGGACCAAGGACACGGACAAGGGATACGAGCTGGCCGACGAGGTAGAGGCAGGTACCGTATTTGTCAACCGATGCGACTACCCAAGCCCAGTATGTGCCCACCCTTCAAGATCCTGTGAGGTGAATTTCATACTAACTGGCTGCAGGACCTGGCATGGACAGGATGGAAGAACTCTGGCAAGGGCCAAACGCTCAGCCGATTCGGATATGACCAGTTTGTCAAGCTCAAGAGCTATCACCTCAAGGATTACCCGAAATAAGGGTGAGGCAGATGGAGGCAAAGGGATGTTAATTGTTATTATTATGAGGATGATGATGAATTCAAACAGTCTAATCTTGCACGCGGCTTCTTTCATTGCTCACAATCTCAGCCGAGTCGTTGCATTCCACGAGGTGCGACGATGCGCAGGCACCTGGAGGCTGGTGCCCTCGGGCAACACAACGAGTGACGTCCCTTTTTCTCGCTATGACCGTGTCAAGATAGCCCGATTGCGTCAGGCCGACCGACCTCTGAATCGGTTTCGGTTCGCATTATGTCGGCATCGCACAGACGGTGCGGCTCCTTGTAGACAGACGAAGAAGCAACAAACGGGGGAAACACCCTAGTGTAGATCATGGTTGACGCTTGGCCCCCAAAGTGATCAGCAGGGGAAGAGTGACATGGGCAGGACCTGGGTTTTGAGCATGACGGCATTATTCTGAACCCAGTAGGCATAAACAGCATGAGCATTGGATGATTTCTGGATGATTGACTTATCTCAATCATTCATGGCATTCGTCTGGTCGTGCATCTTGGGTGCTCTTTTTTTGCTTTGCGCGCCATGGATTTTTTTTCTTCTTCTAGCCGCTTGCCCCTCCAAGGTATGGGGCCAATTACGCATTTGCAGTTCCTGTACAACGGTTGCGATCATCATGCTCCATGACCTATTCAGGATGCACTTTCGCCGCAACACAATTAATTATCTTGAATCCCCGTCTCGCCCGTCTGTGGCCCAGCCGAGCCATCGCCTCTTTTTAGCGACAAATACAAGCAATTACCCCCACTCCTCTCGCCTGTCCTTTTTCTTTCTCTTGTGGAAGTAAGG
>NAGG01001580.1:0-13647 GCA_003031705.1 Calonectria naviculata
AATAAAATAAAATAAAATGAAAACACACAGAGTCTGTGACTGGAGATCTGAGGGCTTGAAAAGAAATCACACCGCAGATTAAGCGGGAGGAATAACAGGGGGGATGCCACAGCCATGGCTTGAAGGTTTCGCAGCACCGCACACACACCACAAGCACACGCATACACATACACACATACACGCATATACGCATACGACATGAGCTATCGCCACCTATTTAGACAGGCTAAGATGACAATCGTAAACACACCGCACGGATCTGGGCAGCGTCCACATCCCCAGCCTCTCCCGCGCCCAAAGTGGAGGGGACGGCGAGCGGAGCGCGAGCAGGGATGCCAGCCGTCCACATCTGCACCACAACAGAAACGGAATTAGTACAGAATAAGAATCGTATGCGAGTAGACAACAAACCCTTGCCTCGGCCAGGCTCTAAGTGTGACGCAGGCCAACAGAGCAAGAGGGAAATAAGTGCGAAACTGAAATATTCGGAGGGATNNAGGGATGAAAAAAAAAAAAAAAGTGGCCTAGTCAGCAAGGGTCGATTCTGTAACACGCTTTGGCTTGACTTTCCCAATTGAGCCCATGTCCCCATGTCCATCTCGGTGAGTCTCCTAGGTGGCGTACGCGATGAGAGCACTCCGGTCAAGATACCAGTCATAGATGTAGGTGCAGATGAGGAACGAGACCAACAGGCGACGGGACTGTGCCGCGGTCCCTTCGCCCGTGAAGGCGAGGGAGTCGCGGGAGTGTGGCTCGGGACATGTCTACTGGTCTCAAACGCAACGTGAGTTTCGTGTGGAAACTGAACCCCGATGCACGCCGAGGAGGGTCTCGCAGCGTGGCCATGTTTCTTGTATGACTGTTCCAGCTTGGAGACATGCCTCTCTCCGCTCACACGGGCTCTCTCAGCCACGGCGGAACCACCGGTTTCCACTTTGGCCGGTCCTCTCTGGCCTTGTCGTCAAGCATAGTACAGGCTAATAAAACTCGTCATCTGTAAGCCCAGGGAAATTGCCTTGACCCATGGACAGCGACAACCACCGTCAGTCGAGAAACCTGCATCATCGAAGCTGCATGTCTCGCGGTTCTGCAGTGCGTCCGTCGGCTCCGCAATCCTAATCCTAACGCGTGTGACTCTGCATCACATTTCAAGTCCTTTCGACTCCACGCGGGCGAACCGCTTCCGGGGTGTGTTCCCACGTCGTTCATATTTGTGCAGGGGATGCGAAGAAAAAGAAAAGAAGAGAAGAAGGAAAACAGACATGACCATGGAACAGAACATGGAACATTAGCAGAAAAGGTGGCTCGCTCCGCCATCTGCCCATAGGCCATTGGCCAAATCCGCCATCCTGCAGATGCCTTGTGACCTGCACCTTGTCCAGCACGTAAGAGAGCGAAGCGCTTGTCTGTTTTGTCCTCCCTCGCAACAATTGCGTGGGGGAGTTGAGATCTCATGATGCCCAAGGGTCCTGGCCCTGATCGTCCACTCACTATCACAAGAATGAAAATTTTGCCCTATTCTAGTGGGCTCAATCGAGGATCGAGGCCACTTCGGGTATTCAGTGGGGAGCTCCCCGTTCACAATCTTACGGCCAAGAAGACGGTGGAGAAAGGGAGCGGGCGATGAGGCAAGTAAGCAGGCAGTTGGCTGGTGGTGGTGGTGATAGGGAGGCATACGCAGACGCTCACCCATCTCGGTTACGGGACAAAGAGGGCGCAGCAGATCATGAGTGGGCAATTGCATGCATGGCGGTTGTGGTGACATGCAGCTTGGCCAATAGGTTAATGGCCGAGGAGAGACGGGAGGTCTTAGTGGAGGCAGCATGGCAAAGTCCGCTGGTCACAAAGCCAACTGTCGCAGAATTTTTTTTTTTTTTTTTTTATGATGAGTTTTTCTTTGCTTGGGCATTGGGCTGCCATGCCACGCAGATAATGAGAAGTGACGGGTCAAATGCTCACGACTCGTGGCAAACCCATGGCGTCTTGTATTGATAGGCTAACGATGTCCTTCATGTATGTCTTGGTCTGAGATTTCACTGATCTGGCGAGTAAAGAAAAACACTATAGGCGAGAAAACAAATCAAAGGGAAATATCGGTAGATAAATTTAGCAGCACTGCGTGAGATGACGCCAATATTACGCCGAGCCCGCTTGAGCACGACAAGCACGTCGAGATGATAGGACGAGACCAGTTTCAGGAGTCAAGCAGTGCATACTTGCTGTTTTCTAGTTAAAAAGAAAGGAAAAGAAAAGGAAAAGAAAAAGAAAAAGAAACCATTGCTGCAAAACAAACGTGTGGCGGCCCAAAAGCCCCGAACGCGATCACCGTAAACTGTTTCACATGTTGGAGACATGCTCTTTTAGTCAGTTAAGGATGTCATCATGGTTCGATTTTGACCAGCGTCGTAGATCTGTCATATTTACGTCCAGATATACGCAACTATGGGGCTCTCCAATAGAGAAATTACGACCGGCGATCAACGTGTAGTATGCGTACGATAACACTGAGAGCCAACTCATTCATATGGGATGAGCTAATAGTTGGTTTCCAATATCCAGTGTCAGGGGCGGCATGAGAACAAAATTATGTTGAAGAATCTCAGTGGTATTTATGTTCCTGTCTGAGACTCTTTATCCAAGGTAGTCTATTATACAACTTGCAGATGGGACAAGTTCGAATTTCGAACGAGAAAAGACTGCAGTCAGAGATAATATCTTCATGTTGAGCTATGTGGTTTATGCGTCTTATCCTAGCTTTTATAAATCGCATTTGCTTGACTTACTGTCAATCTCTAGGAGTCTAATGAGTGCATATTTGGCCCAGACCTAGATTTATAGTCCCTGGAACATTAATCGTATTTCCAGACGAAATGTTTGTAGCTAGCTCTAATCTCGGCATGTTCGAACCTCTTTTACTTTTCGGCTTTTAGTTGATGAGTCTGGTTATGTAGGGTGCTACCTATTGGTCATTATCAACCATAAGCTGTCAGTGGCGGTATTCGTATTTTGTAATGTTTAATGTTCGAGTTATCAGAACAAAGAAGAGAAAACTAAACATGGAAGATGAGCCTCACAAATAAGTACAGTGTCTCGTTTAGCGTTGTAAATGTGCACGATGTTCAACTTCGGGATTCACAACAGTGAAAATATACTTATACTAAAGTATTTCCTGGAAGCGGCAAAACTTTATGAATTTATTATCGAATGAACATAGGTTTCTTGACATGCATCTTCTCAATGCCCATGCTGCAAGGGAGATGGAGTACACAACACGAGACGCCATCTTCACTCCCAAATCCCGTGGCGAAAACCAAACGATGGAAAAGAAAAAAATGAAGGAAGCAATACAAGTCCGCTGTTAGCTCGCCTATCGTTATGTTTAATTAGTTTGTTCATCCATGTAGTTCCTCGCGACCAACTCCGTCCATGTCTACTTCTATGCGTCGTCATTTCCAGCATTATATCGGGAAACACTAGTCCATTAAATCTAACCAACTTGATCAATGTTGATAAAATCATCAGAGCAATCTTAGCCACATACACCAATAACGTCATTGCATTCAACAATTTGATAACAGCAGGGGTAATCGTAATGTGACCGTGTGCCATATAATTGGCTTTCCCTTGTAGCCAAGAGCAGAACAACCCTGATTGCGAAAGTCAATTATACGATTATTAATCTTGGCGTTAGCAGTCAATCCAAAACCATACATCCTTGATTCCAAAACATAGTCACCCTGAACCCAATTAAGCCATCTCCACGCACTCCGGAGAGATTGCATGTATAATGGCAGAATGTTCACTATACAATGAAGCTATGGACCATGGACAAATTTCAGCCAGAATTATTGACCTTGGGTTCTTTGGACATGCCCCTGGAAAGCCTCGAGTCCCCCGCCCCCCCTTTAAAACACATTTCGTTCTCTGCATTATGCTCTAGGGTAACGCCGTGCTCCTGAGTTGATTACTCGAAAAGCACGGTGGTTTTTTTTTCCAACTCAGAAATAAAGGGGCTCGTGTTCAATCGGATACTGTGTGCCGCGGCGAGGCGCGGAGTCGGTCTTCGACTCCTTGATAATGGTGGTGTGGCGTCGAAGAGGTGACAGGTTAGTCGCAACGTTCGCAATCCTCATCCCCACTAGCTCTTTCCGAGGAGTTAAACTTTTCTCATTAGAGAAATCATTGCAGGAGCGTGATTTTCTTCATCTTATTGGGCTGGAGGCTCCCGGGTAAGTCAAGTAAGCCGGGGTAATAAAGCATGGCGCAGGCTACAACCTTGCGTACTAATAGGCGATCTTTGAGGCTAAACAAACTCAAAAGATACTATGACATATAAATGAAAATTAAGTATGCCAATGCTTCTGCCCCTAGTTAGAGGCTTGGACTTCGTTCACCTAGCCGGGGATTTTCAGTGGTTTCCGTCGAGGCTTGTGTAACTGCTAGCGACTAGTGCGTACGTGTCCAGACACCTGGAACCGACTATTATCAAAGAGGTGACATCACCAGGAGCTTGCTCACGGACTTCTTCGCCGGATAGCTCGCGGCTGTTTTAGAGGCCATCTCCCCCGGACTCCCGTGACGGAAACAAGAACGGCCAAACCTAAAACCATCACCAACTTACCTGGATTGGGGATGACATGACCGTTCCTGGAAACAGTGACGCGAAATTCTTTGCCCTAACTAAAAGATATTCTCCGTCTATCAAGGCCAAAGCTCAGTGGTAACCCAAGCGTTGTCGACTAGCTTATAGTTCCACCGCTTCGCCTCGTTCGGGTCTGTCAAGTCCACCCGGTCCAGCTCGTCCGGGATAATAACAACGACACGAAAGTTTTCTCTAGCCATCCCATCGTGCAGATCCTCAACCTTTTGGCCCAACCCCTGGCCCGGGCCCGGCTTCTCGCTCAACGGCGTCCCAGGAGGTGGGTTCCGGAACGATCCACGCATCCCGGGGCTCAAGTTTCCGAAGTGTGCAGTCACCTCGCGTGCCCATCCCCAATCGGCCGTGTCATGACTGCCAGTGGGGCGCATGTACTGCTCTATGACCTCCTTTGTTGGTGTTGCAGCCTCAGAGTCAATGTCCGGGCCCAGAACGTAGGCGCGTCCGCGCACCCGCCATTGAGTTCGGGACGGTGCAGCCCAGAAGACGGCCTCGATTGGCCCGCCGCCACCAGTCGGAGACTGAGATGCAGCTCCGGGAGCAGACTGGAAGAGCTCTGCCGTCTTATCCATGCGAGCGTCGTTGGTGATGGTCAGGAGGTCACTCTCGTACGCAGGCGGGTTCAGAGGCGCGGGGTTCTTAGGATTGACAGGTAGCGACGCCCACAGGCCCCGGAAGACGACAGTACGGCACCTTGGGGTAATGGCATGTGGCGCCGCTCCCGTTGAGGATGCGGGCTCGTAATGCAGCGTGCTAAAGGCACAGGTGGGAAGATCCATAGCCTTGACATGATCGAGGAACTGGGTGCGCCATGGCGCGGGGGGCGGGGTGGCGCCTTCAACGGGCATTTTGCGATGATGGATGTGGCGAGCGATGAGCCGAGTGCGCTTGATGGCCGGTCTCATTGATAGCGAGGTGTGTGAATTGGCATTGCCTGAGCCTTGGCTGCTCCAAACCTTCTACGTGTGTAGTTGAGGTTTGCCTGGGTACCTTGGCTAGTGGCTGCGACCCCACCTGACAAATTGATCGCGAGCCTCATCGATCGGAAATAGCTGCCCATGTTGGAAATACCAGGATCAATACGCGTCATCCTGATAGGGCTCAATAACCTTAATATTTATAGCACCCGGTTTCGAAAAGCGAGTGAAAAAAAAATTCATTATGGAACGCCAAGAAGATAAATGTAACCGTGGCTTTGATACCTGGGTAGGTGCTTCATGAACGCCTTTGGGTCCGTGTTGTGGCGGTGCCCAGCAAGATGTGGCATCTCCGGGACTTTATTTTAGCATACGCCCCCGAATGCTACTTCGTATCACCGCAAACCTCGGCATCAACTGATGCTAATGTTGATCGTCTTTTACTCTCTTTCTCTTACGTTTGGGGCGTGAGCACGGATGATCACATAGCCACGTCTGCGTCGTTATGCTTTGCGCAAGCCTAGATGCATAAAGGAAAAGCCAAGAAGAAAAAAAAAAGGCCGTGTCATAGTAGGCATGCCAACTTCTCCCGACCAGGAAATTAGACGCAACTTGGCAACACGGGACTCGAGGAAGTACGAAGCCACACAATTGCCGCAATGGGACAGGACAGGGCGATTGTATCGCCTTGGGCTTGGCCAACAGCCCTTACCCACGCAGAGCTTCACTTTGGCGCATCTCTATTGGCCGTGTCTCTGGACCTGGCAAAGCCGTAGGAGGTCCAGACCTGCGGGTTGGGCTACGAGCTAGCTTGAAAAGCGGGTAACCCGCACAATCAGGCAATAGCTAGACTACGGGGCTGATTTGCTAGCACAAAATCCGTTGGAGATTGGATGGCATTGCTATGATGGTACTGTTGGTGAAAGTCATGAATCACATTTTCATCGTCACATGTGAGCCAATGAACTGCCCATCACTGTGTCTCTCATGAGTCTTATACTGCCGCCGCTATGACATGAAAGCAGCGAGCGGGAGGCCGCGCGTTGACTCCGTTTGTGAGCTAGAAGGCCGAGGCGTCCCGGAAGTGAGCGGGGGATGGCATTTTGAGTTTCGGCTGGGCGGTATAATCCGTGTGCCATACCTTTGGGAGTGGGAGGGTTGGCTGAGGTGCTTGGCAGGATTTGCACACGCCAGCCCCAGAAGAGGACGTGCCGAGGGCACGGGACTGCTACCGATGTCGCTTGCGTACCGAGCCCCGGGGACGGGACCCAATGAGAGGTAGCGCTTTTGGGGGATCGGAATTAAGAACTGGACTGAATTGTTGCTTGGACCAACGACTAGAGGCTGGAGGCGGGTTGGTGACAGGTGAAAGCTCGAGTGTAGGCCAACACTAGAGTCCTTGGGGCGGCTTAGCTGTTGCCGCAGATTTCGGGCGCCAGGGCGATTGTTTTCGGGACTTTGACCTGAAGATTGGAAGCCGTGTTTGGCGCCTGTTTCCCCTTCCCCCCAGTTCAATTAAATTCCGTTTCTCTCGTTTCTTTATGTTGTTGTCTTTGCTGGCTAGCCCGAGCTAGGGGCCGCGCCCCGGTGGAGCTCGGAGCGGGCGATGGCTTACTCCAAGCTAGCCACGGGGGGTGGTTTTTTTTCACTCTTTTTTTTCTTCCCTCCCTCTCAGGTCGATGTCATCATGCTTTTGATCCTTGAAGAGAAAAGAAAAAAAGCACCTCATCGGAGCCGAGGGCGGCAGTTGCGAAACATTGCTGAATATTACACCGAGGGTATCCCTGCCGGGCGGGTAGCCGCGCGAGAAAATAGAGTTGGAGAAGATCCTCATGCAACCCGTAATGGACGGAGAGATTTGACTAACGCCATCTCTTTTGATAATTGCCTATCCTCTGTTGCAGGTCCAGCCGCTTCATCAGGCCGCCATCATCCAATGTCAAGTCGCGACCCCTGCTCGGTGGCTCAACAGTGAGAGCTAACTAGTTCTGATAAGAGGAAATGACGATGGTCCGCAGCGAGCCCATGGTTGCACAGAATTACCGTTGGAGTGGTCAAACTTGGCAATGCGGCGGTGTACTTCGGGGCGGCCATGGCCCACGTCAAGTGGCGCACCCCGTAGGTAGCGTCCACCAGCGCCCGGTCCAGCGCCCACTGCCCACTACGAAAAATCACGGCTGTTCCATGTCGTCCAAGCACATGGGTCGCAAGCACGGCTCTGTCGAGCGCCATGACGGCCGCTTTCCGCCGGTGCCAAAGGTTATGGCGGTTGCTGCTATCCGATTCGAGGGAATTACCCGGGCGGTGGAAGGCTCATTTGGACGTGGTGACGGCTATGCATCAAACACGCGCTGCTCTGGTGCTTGCGGTGATCAAATCCAAACGCCCACTGAAGGCAGCTAGCGGGCAGGTAAGCAAAAGCACTGTGCCACCGGGCTGCTGGGAGCTGGACCACTAACGTACGGGATATGTCCTTACTGGGCACTGGGCGTCACTGGGCCTCGCTGGGGGTCGCTGCTGAATGGACTGGGACTGGGGGTAGGATGGAGTTATCCGCGTCGCCGCTCCGCCCCCGCCTTTTCGGGGCTGCCCCTAGGTTTCTGTCTGAATGAAGAATGCACCCCCCTCACGGGCTCAATCCCATTTCTTTTCCGGGTTCCTCTCTTTTCAATTATTATTCCCACCTTCTATCCGTCGCATGAGAAAACCGACGACTTGCCTTGTACAAAAGGTACCAGGACCTCCAACCATCCAGTTCCTGTTCCGGCTCTCGGTCTTGGTCCTCCGTCTTTTATTCCCAGTATTTCCAGCGGGCAGCCGAAACAACCGGGCCTTGTGCTTCCCCCCATCTGCTCTCCGCCATCTGCGCCGTCCACTCTCATTGCGCAGTCGCAGTTTATTCCCGGCCGGCGACACCAGCATATCCAGCGGCGCGGTCGTGGTTCGTGAGCCCCGGAGCCTCAATCCCCAGTTTACAGTCAGATCGCGCTCCAAGGTGTATCTTTTTTTTCTTCCCTGTCAAGCACTCGCGCGACTTGGCTCGCCGTCTCGCCGCGGTTGGTGACGGCGAGTAGGGTGCTGCAATGGATCTGTCTCAGCGCCCTCATCCGCACCACGCGCATCCACAATCGCTGCATCAGCAACCACCGCAACATGCTCCGGCGCATTCGCATCCGCATCCTCAACACGCCCATCTCCCTCAACATCCATCGCCATACAGTCCTGCTCCTCCATCGCTCTCTGCTTCCGCTGGCCCTGCGCTGACGCCTGGCTCCGCGTCGTCCACCTCGGCCGTCACCTCCCCCACTTCGGTGTCCCATCGGCTTCCCTCTGCTTCCGCTAGGCACCACCACTCCAAAGGCGACTATCCCAACGACACTGACGACCAGGATGCGACCACGCCCATTAATGCGGATGAGCCGCCCAAAAAGAAGCAGAAGCGAAACAAGCCTACGCTTTCATGCCATGAATGCGTTGAACGCAAGACAAAGGTACGTTGCGTTTGCCGTGTGCTGCCCCATGTAATCAACCTGCATATCTCCGTCCTACCCGCCCGTCATCTCTCGCTATCGAGGTCACCTCGGGTGAGATGCATCCACTTGTGTCACCCCCTCCCGATCTTGCCCTGACCTGTCATAATTATCATTGCTTATTGGCCGCTTTTTTCCTGCATGTTTTGGCATCCCTCATTTCATTCTAGTCACGTTACACAGAGATCATGTCCTGTGCCGAATGCACTGAATTAAGCCACCGACTAACAAACTGCCCCATAGTGTGATCGAGGTCGTCCGCACTGCCTTGCATGTAAGTGTGGTTCATGGTTACATTGCTCTGGCGCCAAGATGCTGACTTGCCCCAGGCATAAAACGCCAAACTGAGTGTAGATATGCTCACGTTGCCAACCTCCTCGAGTGCGTTGTGTTGCTCGATTTCTCGCGCCGCCTTTGACTAACATGTTGTAGGGAGACAACTCGATCAGCGGCCAATGGCCGTCGCATGACAAAACCCCCAAAGAAGAAAACTGGATCAAGTGGGAAATCGCCAATTCCCAACATCGCCGATCGTGGCATGCCGGGCGAGCCCGAAGTTCAGTCCAGGGGTGCCATCGCACTCTCTACCGGGCTACTTTCCAATGTGCCCTACTCGTTGCCAACCGCTAGTAATGTTTTTGGAATTGGATCGGAGCACCCTTTCGCAAACTACTGGACTTGCGAGGGAGGGCTTCCTGAAGTAATATCAGTTCTGCCCGAAAAGATACAGGCTGATATCCTGCTCGGCCGGTATTTCGAATGTGTCGACCCTGTGTATCCAATGATTCACAGGCAGACATTTTATGCTGACTATGAGCACTTTTGGCAAATGGGACAGCAGGAAAAGAACGAGGTTGACGGTGCATTTGTCGCCTTGATATTCGTAATGCTTGGCCTGGGTACCCAGTTTGTGACATCGACATCCCCACGAGAACGGAAGCAGACTGCCGAATTTTACGCGTCGGCCAGTAACCAAGCCCTACGCGTATCGTCGTATCTGAGCAAGGCTTCGCTGCGGTCGATTCAAGCCATGGTCCTTATAACCTATTTTCTCATTAATGATAACCATGCATCCGACGGGTGGGCATTTGCGGGTATTTTGATACGGCAAGCGTATGCTATGGGTCTTCACCGAGACCCTAACATCGGTAAGCCGGATTTTGTACGACATCTTGACTATTTACTAACATGCGTAGTGACGCCCCAAGCGACTCTGTTTGAGAAGCAGCAGCGGAGAAAACTTTGGCAGGCTGTGCTGCTTCAGGATACTTTTCTGACCGTGCTTCTATCCCTGCCGCCTTCGGCGACGCACACTGATGTGTCGGTTGAAGATCTGTTGGACGACGGCTCCTCAATTGCAAACAGTGACCCCACGGACACGGCGTACATCCGGGGCTCGTGGACCTTGGCGAATTTGGTTCAGGAAACTATCTGCTCGCCAAGGTCATTAGATGTGCCGATCTGTACAACGGCGAGACACAAGTCAAAGTTAATCGCAGATTTTCGAGCCGTGTATCGATCATTCCCAGATGTGTTTCGGTCATGGGATCCGGATAGCATCACGGCGTTGGCTAAGACTAACAAGCGTGTTGTCCGACAGACCTTGTTTCTGACAAGCAACTACTTTCATAACCTGATGCTTGTCCACGCATCGGAAAGCCCCGATGTCCCCGTCAACATTCGCGGGACTCTGGAAGCGGCGCACGATGCCATTAGCTCATTCTTTTTGTTATTCACGCTTTTGGAAACGGAGGCTCGAGTGTGGTGGGTTTTTAATCACCGTGCTTTCCTGGAGGCTCTCTGTATTGGCAACGTACTTCGTGAGGCTGGACGCGAACCCGGTGGGGCGGATGCCCTGGCAAGAGACCCGTTACTTGTGAGAGCAAAAGCCGATATCAGTGAGTGAAATGAGCATTCGTGGACCAGGAAGGAATATTCTAACACGTCAGCAGCACGAATGATACAGATTATGCAGATCATGAGCGAAGAGTCGGAGGTGGCCAAAACTCGTGTACAAGTATTGACCGATCTCCTGGCTTGAGCCATTTTTAAGGTTCGAAGTACGCGTCCTAAGGACAACGAATTACGAGCGAGAAGGTGTATTGTGAAATTTGCGGAGGAGGTTTGGACATTTTATTTATTATATCAGCCACGAACGACACCAGACGCGTGGATAGTGCCATCGGAATTGGGGCGCCTGGTGGTTTCTTGTCATTGGCCACAACTTTCTACGCTGGTCAGATACCTTTATTTTTTGTGTTTAGCGGTTGGGAACAATAGCGAATACACCACGTTTTGGATCCCTGCAAGCGCGTGGATGGATGGTGCTTCTTTTGTGATATTGATGGGCAGTGATATGGGGAAGCACTATGACGTTGGAACGGCACTTGCAGAACGCCACTTTGACGATTCTGCTCTGTCAGACCATGGCCCATGTCTCCGGGTAAGGCATTCTTGGCAGGCTGCCCATGTTCGTCTAGTATCGTAAAAGGCCAAGGCCCGGCACGGGATGCCGAAGGTTTTGCCCCGCTGATGGGGGTTCCATGTACGCGTAGAGGAGCCCTATGAAGGGTAATTTGAAGGAACGAGTTAAGGGCCGCGGAGCCGTGACGCGGATTGGCTGGAGGGGGGGCTGAGGGAGAGGCCTCGTCAGCTCAGAAGCTGTGATTGGCCGAGTATCGATAGCAACGGGAAAGTGGGTAGATGCGCATCATGGGATTGCGCAGCCATGGCCCGCAAACGACTCGAGCAGTTCGGTTCCCGACGTCCGACGGCGAACCCGGCAGCTTTGCTGTTTCGGGCTTCTTAATCGATTAGAATTTTTTTCGAGTCCAACGGCCATTGTTGTACGGGATGTGGCGATGAGAGCGTTTTGACGGCTTTGAGCGGTCGAGTGTTGGACGAAAACGTGCTGTCAACAATGGCATTCATATTCTCAGCCAGGCAAAACGCCGCTCTGGTTGGCTGGCTTTCGGGCTGCCTGCCTCCTCCACCAACCAGAGATGTCCGCCATGCGTGTAAGAGGCAGTGCGGTGATACTCGGTCCCAGCCCACTTACCGCAAAAAGCAGACTAGGTGTTACCGTGGCCCCACAATGCCTACGTACGCTCTGCTCCCAGACGCCGCACCGCGCGTCCCTTGTGGGCGACGCCCAGCAGGTGCATTGCATCACCCGAGCGCCCTCTTCCCCAGGCATCCTTTTATCTTGATGCCCTTTCCCGTTTGGTCCTGGAGCGCTTTTTTTTCGCCTCTGCTTTTTCGTATTGTTGCCCTAGTTTTGTCTTTCAATCCCTTCCTTTTTCTTTTTTATACATCTGCCTGGACGGGGGAATCAAGTGGTGTTCTTGGCCTTTCAACTCTCCTGCCTGCTTGCTATTCCCGACAGGACACCCCCCCAACCACATCCCAACCGAGAGGGGTGTGCGAATACCTTCATCTCGAATCCTGGTGGCCTAGCCCAAAATGCGCGGCCTTACCAAGGCTGCCGCCTTACTGCTGGCGCCGGCACTGGCCAGTGCTTCGCTTCTGGACTTTGATGGTGAGTTGGGCACTTACACGCGGCCGATCCTGGTTGCTGGATACGAATTCGCTCAACGAGACCCGGAAAGCTAACCAGCGAGAACACCCAGGCGCCAAGACCGACGGCATACCCTTGGCGGTTGTAGACTTTGATGTTCCCCAAGGCAACGGCGTTGAATCTCTGGTAATGACTATTGCCTCTGCCTTTTCTATGCCTCAGGACCTGCCCACCTGGGTTCGTCCTTTACTAACACCTTTCGCAGGCTCTCAACATCGACGTCAAGGAAACCGAGGATATCTGTGGTGAAACCGATCTCAGCATCAATGGCGAGAAGCTCGCCTTCGACGAGCATGGCGCTGGTTCCGGGAAGCTGCCCATCGATGGCAAGAAGGTCAAGGCGCACTGGCTGCTCTCGTGTGTCATGTCCCACAATGAGCCCGAGGCTCAGCTCCTCCGCTTCGCCGTCGATGAAATCAACGGCCGCCGTATTCAGTCATCTGAACTTCTCCTGACTTTCCGCAAGACTGCCCCGGCTCTTGTTCTCGACTTCCATGGTGCCGCCGACAAGGCCCGCAAGTCCAAGGACCAGGGCAAGGGCAAGGGCCACCACCACGAGGATCCCGAGATGGACGAGGAGCTCCAGGCTGAGATCCAGGAACTTGAGGCCCTTCACGCCCAGGCCCATGAGCTTATGAAGAAGATTCACGAGAAGGAAATGGCCATTCACGAACGTTTCGGCGGCCGCGGTCCCCATCACCGCCGACCACCGCCCCCTCCTCCCGGTTTCTCTCAACTCAAGAACTGCGACAGCCTCCAGTGTGTTGTCCACACCATTACCGAGAGGGTTAAGCACACCGCTGGAAGCCTTTACGGCGGCTTCTTCGATGACGGCAATGGCTGGGATGAGATGCGTTCTCACCACCATGGTGGCCACGACGGCCAGCCCCCCAAGTTCCCTGGAAACCACTCGCGCCCGTTCCCGCCTCACGAGCGACCTCCGTTCTGCCCTCCTTGCCACGCCCT
>NAGG01001582.1:0-20980 GCA_003031705.1 Calonectria naviculata
GGCCTCCCCCAGGACCGCCCCTCTGATTCCCCCCAAGCGAACACTGGGGTAGGTTAAGCTTGGCAATCGTTGATCTCGACGCGAAGTTTCATTACACCAAAAGAACCCTCGACTGGTCATAAGCGCGTTTGGCCAATTTGTGCTCGGGCCAGAGCCACCTCGTGCTCAGATGTACTTGGACATGTGCCATCTCCTCTCTGGGCAGGCGGGCACGTCCGAGTGCCCTCCCCACGGCCTGAATTTTCCGCGTCTCGCTGCGTCGGCCGGCCGTTGTTGTTGGCCGGGCCAACTCGACCTGCCATCTCCCATATTAATTTGTTTCAACTTCCGCTGTGCTGCTGCCCGGGCCTCCGGGTCGTGTGTGCCGTTACGTGCAAGAAGAGAGAAAAAAAGTTCTTTCCTTGGTAATTCCGGGCTGCCACGCGCACGCCCGAGACCATCCATCGGGCGACGCATTGTCATGGCACAGAGGGTCAGAGAGGATCAATTGGCCGAGATGGGCTGTATGCTCTCACAAAGATGCACAATTAATGGCTCTCCACTATAACCAACATGCATGCGTTTTCCTTTTTTTTTCCTTTCCTTGGTTTTTAGTGACGGATCTAATTTTGGCTCTATCTAAGCAAAACACTTGCTGAGGTGTACAGCACAAGTTCTGCATGCTGGCAAATCAGATATGACAGGGCACATGCTGCTGGGGAGCCACACGGCGCACTGATCCGATCGGGAAAGCCAATCGAAGAGCACAGCGCCCATTGTTATTAAGAGCAATTAGATGCTGGAGCTCGGGGATCGACACTGTAATAAGGAGCGCACAGCTGGGTTTAACCCCCCCTTTCATCAATCTAGCACCGCGCACCTACCAGCGAGGGCTTGCTTGTCTGGGTGGTGGTGGCGATCAATCCCGCTGGACGCGCAAACCAGGACTCCCTTTGCCAGCTGAACCCGGGCTCGCTCCCGCCTGATCAACAAGATGATCAAAACGCCATCTGTTTTTTTTTTCTTGCCAAAGCAGAACGTCATGGGATGGCTGTTTCATTTGGGCGCGGACCTTGCAGACACATGCTTCAAGCCGCGTCATTCGTCTTTGATGGCATTGCCCTTGCTGCGGGAGCTATTCGGTCCTAACACGGCCTCCGTCTGTTGCAGCGTGAAACGAGAGCTGTGGTGCGACCAACACCTCACAGCCGGTGAGTAAGGGGAGGGAGAGAAAAATTGGATCTGTCTTCCATCCCCCCCGCCACATGGAAGGTCGGGGCATGTTTTGGCGAGAGACCAAAAACCATGCAGTGCTGCGAGGGCGGGAAAAATGAAAGGGTTGGTGCATTCGATGAGCTGCAATTGGAAGGGGGTGGTGGTCGGCCAACATGCCGTGTGTGCCTGCCCATGCTCTAGCATCGTTCCTACGTCACAATTTTAATTAGCATCAGCAAACGCAATCAATTGCCTCTGTGATGAAATTTGCGGCCTGCGTAACATGGATGGGTGCCTTTGCATTGTTGAGACGAAAATAGGGCTGACCGGTTGCCACCACCACCAGCTGTGTAGTAGTGTTCATGATGCGAGCCGAACCGTCTATGGTGGAATTTGCTGTTTCATTTCTACGAAGGGCGTATGTTTAGATTTTGCTTCACAGACGGGTTTTTTGCAGGTCTCATTTGGAGATGGTGGTGAGCCAATAAACAATGACGGGAAGAAATTCATGCGTTGATATTGCGCCCAGTTGTTTCGTTTCACCCGGTTAAACGGCTACCCTAGAGACCTGAATCACCCATGTGCAATTCACTTCACCGCTCGTTCGACTGAGTATTTGGGTCATCATAGTGTAAATCGGTGTATATATGCATTTAGGGGGCTGTCTGAGTTTGGCATTGGTCATGCTTGGAGTCTGCTTGTTTGTTGTTTTGCAGGTTTGTCCTTGAAGGCATAATGTCATGTGGAGCAATTGACATCCCCTCTCCAGGATAACCACGCTGGCCAAGGCGCCCAAGCACCTGTCACAATAAATGCAGTAATTACAACTCATAAGCATTGATTCTAGTTCCGTCTCCTGTCGACAGCGATGAAAGCCCAGAATCATGCGTCGTCGTCGTCGGTCGCCCAACGGCCTTTGCGATTGTGCTAATTTTGGCACTTGGTTGCGACAAAGAGATATTCCCGATCTGGCCGCCACATCGGGCTTCATTGGACGTCAGATCTGGTCTGCATTCCACCGCCAAGACAGGTTCCGTCCGGTCCATCTCGACGGCGGCGCAGCCACGAGGCTGGCCAAATCTACACGCACACGAGCTTTTATTTCCGTGGATGCCACGAGTGCGTGCGCACAGTGTCTCAAGGCAATATAATACAATTTTGGCCGTCTTGTGACCTCGTCGCGCAATGCATCACCAGGCAATGTGACCAAGAAATGGTGCGCTGCGCTCGATCACGTCCCACATGGATTACGCAATACACGAACCGATTACTTCCAACTGAATGGACCATCGCCAAGTCCAGGTCCGTTAGATTCGTTGGTCCCGCCCCTATGCCAAAACCTCACACGAAAAACGGCAGCTTGGAATGCGGGATGAACGGCACCCCCTGAGCGCGCAGTCCTGCACCGCAGCCACCGATTCGCCGTCCAGATTAACCTTATTTCCGGGTTCCTGGTCTCGACTCATCGGGTCAGTCGCAATGGGCTAGGCGACTCCGTCGTTGGTTGCATCCCGTTCCCCCGCTAGCTCAGGGCTAACGAGTCCGCTCGCCAATTGGCCTCCCTAGCACCGAGAAGGTCTCAAGCAGGCCCGAATAGGGTATGATGCCATATTCCAAGGGGTATTGTACAATGCAACATGTAAGCATCATTGGGAACCGCACCGTTTCTTTTAACGTTGAAAAGGTAATTGGTTTTTTTTTGTCTTTAGTTCTGTTTATCCCTATGATTCTACCAAAATATTCCTCTGGGTATCATCTCGATATCGTCGCCGGTAAATCTAGTGTTGAAGAAGAAGAGAAATTCGCTCGAAGATATTATCCTCCCATTCCCATTATGCATCGTATCTGCGTGCCTTTCCTGCCGTGTCTCTCCAAGATATGTAGGTTTCGTTTGTAAATCTTACTCAGGGTATTGCTCCCTCTTGAGTTGCCGTGTGGAACTTGACACACTGGCCATGTCGTGATCCTCATACCCTGACTGCCCCGACTGTCTTGATTCCTTGACCATGATTTGAGTTGTTGTCGTCTTCTGGATGCCGGCGAGGTTTCGGTTGGGAAGCTCGACATCATCTCCTCCTCCCTGAACATATGTGGTGTGTCCGTTGGGAAAGATGGAATTGATGTGCCTGCTGTTGTTTGTCGCAGCCTTGGAGCTTTTCGGCTGCGTAGGGTGGGATCGGGAGCCAGAATAATCGGGGTATCCGTCGTTGCTGGCCTTGACGACCTTGGTAATGAGTTCGGCCATGTTCATTTCGATATGGAGTTTGACAAGGTAGGCGAGAGGATGGAATTGAATGTATCTAGTGTCATGTTAGCCCAACATCCCGCGCTAAGAAACAGCGAAGATACTAACACAATGTCATTGGGAAGAGACATCATGGCAATGAGAAGAATCTAATAACAGTCAACACAAATCCTAGTTTCTGATAGTCGTGAAAACATACATCCATAGTCATCGAGAGGCCAATCATGCCAACGTTGAATCGGAACAATCGGTTATACTTGGTCAAGCCGTTGGCGATAAGACGAGACCGGACGAGATGGATAAAGTAAAAGTTTAGACCAGCATCGACGATGAGGAAGATGACCTTTTCGCAACGATCCCAAATACTGTTGACCTTGATCCAGGTTTTGGTGATCTGCAAACGGGCCGGGATCCAGACACAAAATACGCTGATGTTAATAGCCAACAAGATCAGGAAAGATATCCACTTGAGCCTAGTTGCGCCGTGTCTGTTGACCATGAGAATCGCGATTCGGTTGATAATGATTTGGATTAGAGACTGAATTTGAAGTGACCAAAGGAAAACTAGACAACGTGTAAGTGAAACCCGTCAACCAGGGCCATGTCCCCCCCGTGACAACATACCGATTGCAAAGAAAAAGGGAAAGCCGGGCTCGATGTATCCACGAAGATAACACCACATGATGGCGCTCATGATGGTACTGCTGGACAGCTGAATCCATAGCAAGATGACGTATGGGTTCCACTTCCTTCCTCTTTTCCATGAGTTGAGGGTATGTCGGATACCCTTGGCGGCCGAGAAGATGAAGATACCCATCGAAACACCCCAGGTGATACTCGCAATATTCATGTCATTCTGGTCGGGTTCCGTGCGGTGGTACCACGGGGGAAGTAGGAAGCCCGTCATCTTGGCAGTCGGTGGTGAGGCTCTGCGGGCCTCGAGGAATCGAAAGGAGCGGACCGTTGGACAAGTCGAGGAACAACTGAGACGCACAACGAGAAACCCACAACCTCGAGGAACATCCACGGCGGGGACGACAGGATAGATATTGAGAAGAGGCAGACGCTAGCCGGGACCCCCATATCTTGGACACCGGCCGTACGGTACTGCCTTTGAGTGTTGCGTCTGGCGTATAGGGTTCAGCATGGCGTTGGGCCTGCCCCAAGGGACCCCCGGCATCATGGACGCCAGGGTTCGGATCCGCAAGATAGCGGGCCGCAAGCGATCACTAGGGCCCATTCGACCTGTAGAATCGCAGCAACGCTGGGCGTCAGTCCCCATTGCCAGCAGCAGCTGCAGTGTTGGCCCCGGCAGGCTGGGTGCATGCAGCATCTCGGTGAGGCCAGCGGGGTTGAAGGCCCTCTCCACGCCGCATACGAAATCTGATGCTCTTCTCCATGTCTCTTCACGTCGCACGGCGGCGATGGCGTCTTCTCGGCCGCAGCCTATTTCTCGGGCGTGAGGGCAGCCAGAGATCTCCGCCGGGCCGAGACGGGCACTGCTTCTTAACAGCCGAAGCGACGAATCACGGCATTCAAACGACGCCCATCGAGCTCAACTGGGAAAGGGAAAGGGGCCTTGTCACAAAAACGTGGCTAGGGGAAAGGGCCCTACTTGGCAACGGGCGCTGACGACAGGGCTAGAGCCAAGAGGCTCGATCTGCAGCGCTGGGCTGCGGCTAACTGCAGCAGGTGTGAGAGAGCACCAATTGCGATGTGCGGATGTGCCAAATCTGCATCGGCTCAGGCAGCCTCTCTGCTCTGGTAGCCTCTGGCATGGCCTTCGGGTGGGGGGAATGCCAGAGCCGCAGCGCGCGAGTCAGAGGCCTGTGGACCTCAGCCCATTTCCGCAGAAAGGTTGGTTTTTTTTCGGTTCCAGCTTCATTAACCTCTGCTGGGACCCGGGATCGACTCATTCCGGGGTCCAGATGGGTATCTCTTTACTCGAAACCGATTTGTATGTTGGATTGGTGTTTTGTGTGGGATGGAATGCGGCGGGGATGTGTCCTGTCTTCCCCGCGAACATGAAGTGGACGAACGGTTCGTGACCCTCGAGCTCAGCAGGCACGTATGCAGTGCAGATCCGACATCTCCCTCAAAAAAATCTCATCAGTGTATTTTGACCTGGGTGACGTCCACAAAGCCAAGAAAACTTATCCGGTCAAATTAAAAATAAAATAAACCGCAACAAAAAGCTTCGTGTTGACAACAGCAGCAGCTTCCACCGCAAGGATCTGTTGCGGAGCCGACTCTGGCTCGACTCAAATAAACGCCACTCAAAAGGCGACGAGACCAACGTGTGCTTCAGCCACTGGCATCTGCTACTGCTGCCACTGGCTGAGATCCCACCCTAACGAGATGCAGGTAAGCGTGTCGCCCTGCGGTCCCCGCCTGGATGAGCATCCCAGGATCCGGACTCTAGCGGCAACCCGGATGAGTCCTGGCTCGCGTATCAAAGGCCCAGAGTCCAGAGATGATGAATGGCCCCCCAGTCAGATATCATTTTCCGCATCCCCCACTAGATGTAGATCAACGTAAGCGGGTTCCTGGCCGCCTCAACCGGTCTGTCGGGCTAGTTCTAGAAGGATAAGCGTCGAGATCGTCGACCGGGTTCTCCAATCTCGCCTGCATCTCCGTCGCATCCTGCGGATGCGAAACATGTCGGTAGGCTCCGGTACCCAATCTCGAATCGCAAGATACCTTTGATTCCCCATCAACAAAACGACCCATTGTGTATTGTCAGAGGGCATACTCTGGCTCGAGCGGGTCTGCAAGGCCAACCACGCCATGGACCAACTGCAGTTCGCGGCCAACTGCAGTTCGCGGCCAACCGTGTACGCTGGACCACTTTATGTCAAGCATGGACATTGGAACCATGTCTAAAATTGCGGAACGAGCTTAAATCAGCAGGAGACAAGTCGCAAAGGTATAGATGCAATTGTACCATAGGATTTGAAAGTCTGCTAATGTGTTAACCTGCTGCTTGGTTGGATGACCAAGATGAGCCGTCCTTTTCCCCAAGGGAATAAAAAAGTGAAATTGTGATGTTTCCAATAAAATATAAATTAAGATATCTTCAAGGTTCGTAGTTGGCTGGAAAAAGAGTTTGCTTTTATCACTCTACCTTGGTTCAATACAGTGAATACTGCCAACTCTAATATCCAAGCAATAATATAAATTCCTCCAATTCTTTTACACTTTGGTGTAGCTTGCAATCATCTTTTTCCAGCACTAATCTGCCAATATGAAGCTCCGTGTCATTTATCCGAGCCTATTATTCATCGCAAGAGTTCTGGGTTCATCCTCTCCAGTTACCACAGTAGAATGCAAAGAAGAAAGATACTACTGTGGAAGTAGAGTTGCAGATATGATTGGTAGGTAAGTAAGGTCTTGTTACTTGGTTGATATGCTAACATAAAGCTAGGAAGCCCTGACGAAGTTGAAATACTTGCACGGAAGGGAGGCATGGGGGGTGGAAACACCAAAGCCTACCTATTCTATTGCCATCGAAATGAAGAAAAGCAATACAATGAACTGAAATTGGCGAGGTATTGCGAGCAAAGCTGCGTGGAGAGCAAAAAGTTTGCAGGCGATTACTGCCAGCAATCACAGTTATACTCAATGAAAACACTCTATGGTATGCAAAGTCTGCCTATGACTTTTAGTAAACGAAAGCTAATGTCCTAAAGCTCCTGTGGATAAAGTGGCAATGGTACCCTTTAATGAAAAGAAAAAGCCCAAGGTGAAGGGAGCCTCGAGTCTGGAGGCTTAGTGGGATTTGGCTGCTTGAGGGTATTTTGGAAGGCTTATTGAACATCATGGCACACATGCGGCATTCTGGGCCCGTCGTAATTTTGCTGGATAATTTACACCATGTCGTGCGAAAGATATTTTGCATTGATTAGCCATAACTCCCAGATTTATCTTTGGTGTCAAGCTCACTGCTCGCTCAATTCTCGATGCTGCGGTTTGCGTAGTGAACAATTGAATAATTGGTAAAATGATGTACCAAAAGTCTGACAACACCAATGCCGAGAATCATGGCAAATAATAGACAAAGATGCCAGGAGGAAATTGTGAGCTCTATCCTTTTATTGATCGGAATTAAGTTACCCATTCTCAGATCAAGTGTACCACTTTACTCTTGTGAAGGGACGCTCGGAATCTACACTGCATGCCTTAAAGAAAGGAATAGTCTAGAAGGAGGTTTCCTAGAATATCCTGCATGTAGAGGAAGGCTGAAATAGAGCAGAATTTTCTACTTAATAGGCCACAATGTCATCTTGCAGAATCGGGTCAAATGTTGCGTCCACAATATTGTGTATATGACCGTGAGAGGCTCATCAACAAAGTGGTAGGTGGTCAAAGGATCTGGCAGCTCAGTGGCGATCATAATGACCACAGTTGAAATGAGCAACTCCAGTCTGGCCATCTCTGGCCCGTGGTGGGCGACGTTGGGTACAGACTCCCACCCTAGTGTACCATCTCAATTTTACAATTCTGGGAATTACCGACAGTCGAATTGCATGCTGAGGTAATGAGAATGAGGCAAATACCCTTAGAAATATCATTTTGCCGTAAACCCCCCCTCCCCCCTATTCCAACAAATTTACCGCATGATCAAGCCGATAGCCAACAGTGTCCTCCTTTATCAGCATTCCATCTTTAGCCACAGCCGGCTGAGTTGGTTATTTCCTCAGCAAGCATCCATCCTCGAATTATCCCTCCTCCTCTCTTCCGAGCCTTAAATTCGACCCATCCAATCCTTTCATCCCATATTGAGTTCGACAGACAAGTTTGGTCCTATAGGCATATTAGCACTTCTTAATAATAAACACGCCAACATCGCGTACCTTCCGGCTACGCACAAAGGCTAGTTGCATCCCTTGAAAATGGCGTGTGGGGATGGGCTTGGTCACTATGCAGACTGAGGTTGTGACGATTGAAGGATTTGTCTCGGAGATTAGTTGCTAGGTTAGATAGGCACCTATGAGTCACGACATGGGAGAAGACGGTATTTTCAAGCATCGAGGGACGCTGCCCTCATTGTATTGATCGACCTAAGTGAAGTCAGCTCACGCAGAACCCTGTCACCGAAACTAGAGATTAACATACGAACTAGTCTGTACTTTGGTTAGAGTAATTCGCTTGACTGTCGCAAAAGCTAGCAAATTATGGCTGATTGGCTGATGTTAACTAACCACTGGATAATTTGGCCTATTTATATTGAGCCTATTAGTTTCATGATGAATAGAGTTAGCAGTATGGGATACTTACCGAAGCCCCAACCTCCCCACCAAACACGTTCAACTACTGCATCTGCCTTTATGATCAATCAGTACACTGCTGAAAGGATCCTTGGGGATCATCAAGATTTCTATTCTTACATATCGGAATTTTGGGCCCGCTAAATCGGATTTCATGCAAATGTTAGCAATTACCGCACTCATTCATGATTCTAAATTGGACTTACAAGGCGGGCCAACTCGGCATCAGCCGAGTCTTCGTTCTGCTAAAGCAATTCTAAAGTCAGTAACATTAACCACAATACAACAGATAAGGGCTCTGTACGCGGGGCTCGTTTTCCGCAGCCTAAATTTTATAAATTAGTACTAGTAAATAAATAAAGGTCGTTGCATCAAACGAACGTTGGCTTTGACTTCGGCCTCCTACATAGAAATTAATATTAACCTGTGGATATACAAATCACGAACTTACAAAGGCCTGCTGAACGAGCTTCTATATAATATAAGAAGTCTCATCAGTATAATCCAAACGAGGCAAGGAGGAAAAAAGGCTTGTGCTAACGTTGCGCTCAGCCTGAATGGCCTAGTTTAAAGTTAGAGCTCCTGTAAGCAGACAAAACATCTATGTAGGGGGACTTACGGCCATCTCCGCATCTTTGGCCCGAGCGGCCTCCATGAGATTCTTCTAGAAGTCAGTACGATAATAAAGTTTTGCGGGGTGTCTGGAAGATGGGCCAGGGCTCAAGAGCACTTACGGCCACTTGGTTAAGCCAGAACTACATCAGCAATCGCGGTTAATAATATTGTTAATTGAGATTTCAAGTTGGGAACTTGCTTGTTTCGAGTTCTGCAATATTGATCAGTAAAGATACATTATTCGAATAGAAGGTTCTAAACACATACGATTGTGGCAGGAGGCTAGCCAAATAGAAAGCATCAGCATCCTGGGTGGTTTTAATACACTGTAAGCTCGGGTCGGTAGATTCTCACCCCGCCTTCGATCTGTCGTGATTATTAGTAAAGAAAACAGAAGGGTTGGCCGCAAGGGTAAACATACTGCTGGCCGGAGCCAGCACTTGTCGGTCCCGTGGTCGACACGGCCGCAGTGCTTGCACTTCTTAGAGATATCAGTAAACATCTGCATCTTCAATGCCTAAGTCGAGATTGCTCACTGGCTTGTCTGTCGAAAATTAGAAACATATCTCTTAAGATTGACAATAGAGAGAACATACCCTTTTTGACTCTGTCATCGACTTCAGAGCAAACTACTGTTAGTAAAATTACACCTAAATAAATGGCAACGACTTACCAGAGAACTTTCGGACTGTTGAGTATTAGAATTGCCCTAAGTGAATTTTGGGAGTGGGACGTTTGACTTACCTTGGGCCGGGGTGTCTGCGTATAAGAAAAAGCCAGTGTCAACAGACCGAAAATAGTGTGAAAGGGCGCAAGAAATATGCTCACTCTTCTTCGCGGCTATTAAAACTACGTCAGAGATAGGACGGCATTATGGGAGAAGGCAGTAACGTACCAGACTTGGATGGAGCCACTAGAAAGCAAAAAAGACATGATTAGTCTCTGAACACGGAAGCCTTCCATTGCGCTATGGACTTACTTTTTTTGAAGTGCTCTTTGCCCCAAAATTTAGCCATCCACATCGCATGAGTTGGTCGGTATGAACTTACTAGCTGTTGGTGCGTGACTGCGATGGTGTTAGCTTCATAGTTCCACGGGATGTCTTGGGGTTTCGCAGGGTTATTCAAAGTTTTCTGCATCCAGAACAGAGGGGTAGAGGGTGCTTGGGAGAAGGATATAGGAAGAACCTACAAAAACCTGAATATTTGAGTCTAAAACTGGCTCGAACACCCATGGTTAGCTGTATTCGCACGTAGAGAGGCTGGGGGCTGCGTGGGAAGGGACTGACTGACAATTTCGTGGAGGTTTGAAAGAGGAAAGAAAATATTCGAAGTTTAGGTATAATGAGTTGTAATCATGGCGAGATTCTCACACCGCCAGCTGGCAGCACTGCCTGGAATGAATACCAAAGATTGCGCACGCACACGAGGGCAAGAGAACACTAGCATCATCCCCTAATTGCGATCCCATTCGCTGTTTCTTCAATGAAAATATTAAAACAGTAAATTATGCGCTGATACGATACATAAAAACCGATGTTCTTGTTTTTTTTCCTAAGCGAGGATTTATCCGTGGTTCGCCATGAAGTGCTGTCGTACTTTGAGCCACCATTTTGGAACAAGTACGGAACTGAGGGTGAGAGGCAAAGAAATACGAAAACTACTAAGGCACCATATTTACGATAGCAAGACATGCACATGACACGTGAAACATGAAAGAAAAAGAGGCAATGAGGGGAAAAAAACATTTATATTAATCACGAAAAAAAAAAAAGTGTGGAAAGTCTGCCTCATTCATCCATATCAGATGCCCATATCAGGCGAGGCTCCTCTTCATCCATATCAGATGTTCCATATCGGACGAGGATAAGACATAAAACCACACAGCCTCCAGGATCAGCGTAAGACATTTTTCCTGGTGTCCTGACGTAGCAGTGACGAGGCAAAAGCGGGATGTCGGAATTCGATCATCCCTAAACAGGCTGCTGTTGGGTCTCAGCCTCAACAACAAACGCCTGTCTGACCTTGGGCAAGATAAACAGAGCCAAGGTATAAGGCAGCATGAAAGCAAGCCAGGACACGCAAAAAGCGCGATCTTCGTCCCAGGCCATCGTCAAGATTATCAGAGCGATGCTTCCAAACAGCCACAAATAAGAGCTCCAACGCAGACCTCGTCTCTAGAGAAGTCCGGTTCGGCTCCGGGGAGTTCGGTTGAGCGCCAGCCATGCACCGTTAACCAATGCAATTGTACTGAGCAAAATACTGATCTTAAAACTCAGTTCGGCGCCCTCCAAATCTGATCCGGAGTACAGCGCCGTGAACTCCCCGCCCGCCAGTGTCCCAGAAACAAGTATAAGGACTTCCCCAGTGTATTGCCATTCTTCATCGGACTGGGTCTGGCTCTGCGGCTGCGGCTGCGGCTGCTGCTGCGGTTGCGGTTGCTGCTGTTGTTGCTGTTGTGGTTGTTGCTGCTCCATTCGAGTCAGCAAATCCACCGCCTTCTTGATCAGGAGCTCCACTCTCTGGTTGGATTCTTCCTGTCTTTGGTTAGACGCCTCTTCTCTTTCGGAGGATGCCTGTGAATGGTTCAGCAACTCTCGAAGCACTTCGAGCTGCCGCTGAGACAGCTGCTCCCGCACAGGGTCAGACAGCGTCTGCGATCCTTCGTGAGGATGCCGGCGACGGAAATTCACCATCGGGTATTCGTCAGTGTAGCCTGAGGCCACTGATGCCACTGAGGCCTCGCTGGGTTCTCTTCGGGAAGTCATCGTGAAAAGTGCGTTGATATTAGTGATGACGAAAATGAAGAGTTGGAGGTGGATGAATTCTGGTCCGCTCAAAGGAAGGAGGAGAAAAAGCACAAGCACCACATGACTCATCCTTCCCAGCATGCAGAGGGATTGTCAGTTGTCATCACTTGGTGGGCAGCTGCCAGCAAAATCGACAGTACACGATGTCACTCCGACAACACTAATCCTCCTTTCAATTGCGACCACCTCTCCGGTTTTTCAATCTAGGGCCTAACTAAAACAATAAATAATGTCTTATATAATTAGCATAATAAATAAACTAAGCCCTATTACTTTTAGGGTTATTTTTGCTGATTTATCCCATTTATTTTGTTGAATTGGTGGGTGGCCCGCCGCACGGCATTGTCGGACTTTTGGCTCATCATTTTACCTCAGCATGATTATTTCTTTGTTAATGCGTTATTTCCTAGTTGTTCATCATACAAGTCGACTGTAGGCAATTCCTAGAATTTTAAAAATTGAGACAGTACATTACGGTGGAATTCTGTACCAAGTGATCTGGAACAAATACGCCGGAATTGCAGCTAGTTGGGATGCTTTAAACATATTTTAGGGTCTTGAAATCAAAACATACTCCAATGTACCCTTCCCCGTTGTGTTGATGCATTGGTAGCGGCATCGCCCGCCATGAGCCAGAGATGGCCAGATTGGTTGCTCATTTGAAGCTGTGGCCATAATGATCGCCACCGAGCTGCTAGGTCCTTTAACCACCCATCACTTCGTTGGTGAGCCTCTCACGATCACAGGCACCATATGATGGACGCAAGTGATTGAACACATTTGAACCGATTCTATAAGATGACATTAAAGCCCATTAAGTTAAAATCCGCTCTAACTTCGAATGTACTGAATGAAGATTGTTCACACTTCCTCTACACGCAGGACATTCTAGAAAACCTATTACTAAGCTGCTCCCTGCTTTGAGGCAAGCAGTGTAGACTACGAACGTCCAGGTCACGAGAGTGAAGCGGCACTGAGAATGGATAACTTAATTCCGATCAATAAAAAGATGGTGCTCACAATTTCCTCTTGGCATCTTTTTCTATTATTTGCCATGATTCTCATCATTATCGAACTGTGCACGCCGAATATTACGAGCTAGACACGTGTGTGAACTCTCGTCCAAGTCAAAATTGTGTCCAGCAACACGAACACGCGAGAATGAATAGGGGAACATCCCGGTGTGGGCCAAATGTTTATAATGTTTTATCGCTCGGGCCGAATGGAACCTCGACCTGAAGTTTAGGTGTCTCATGGTGGTTGTCATGGAAGGGCCCTGGTATACCACTGGCCATTAACATTAGAAGAAGAAGGGCCGACATGTGCGATAACGTTTGACCCGCACCTGTATGCATCATTTTTCAAATTATTCTTGAGGGAATGCTTCAATATTGGAAATAGACTTTTAGTACCCGCACTGCCTGTCAGTCCCAGTTCTACGTAGCAAAGCTAATGAATTGGCATTTGTAAATTTCGAACGGCCCAGGTATCACAGAATTGTGTGGAACCAACAAATATTTTCACCAATATGTCATTGTGATGAGTCTGGGAGAACTGGCACCGAATTAGCTCTCTCTAAGGAGGGTTGATTGATGTTTCTCTCCAAACGATAGACTAATGGTATAAATGAGCACAAGGGCAATTTCACGACAATAAACTCGAACGCATCGTGTCATAAGAATCGACGGAGGTAATGTCCGTAAAGCCTGCCTTCTACAGGAAGCCCGCAGTTTATACTATTCGACAACAACTGCATACACGACATCACCAGTCGACTCTATGATTGGTGGTGGAGCTAGAAACGACATGACATAAATTCCTCTACTGATGCAGATGACGCAATGTTTCCTGAATCAGGATATCCTACACACGATGATGCTGTATGTTTAACTTGCGCGATTGGGCATCTTTGAAATAAATGCCCTCACGAAGCATAATGTCCCGAGTTGCTTAAGCTACAGAAGCCGAAAGTGTTTGAGAGAAAGGCAGATTCACCGAGTTCATACTGCATAGTCAATGGTCGTGGAATGGATAAGTCGTATGATATGATGTCAGACCAACTTGCATCACTCCATGGCGGTGATCATTTTCCGCCATAAAGTAGGTGATCTGCAAAAGAGTCTGAGAACAGGCTCGGAGGTGTATTATTTCATCTTCCAGCGTGGGGCCGGAATCTATGATGATGTCTGCCCTGAAAACTAGTTTTCTCACGAACATTCGGGCAAGTGAGCGGGCGACATTCCACTTTGACGGGCAACAGACAACAAACGTAGCACGCCATTTGCCACGCAGATAGATAGACTGAATATTGTCCACTATGTGTTATTGCTGAGTCTCCGCGATCGTAAACTGTTAAATACGACATATTTAGGCATATTAAGGCGAAAATAAGCACATTCGATTCACTCGTTCCCCCTGTTCGCCAACAGCTGAGGTGTCATCGCGAAAGTAGATATTCGGTAGCTTAAACAAAGTTCCTATTTTGGCGGTCGGAGTTTTGAGGTGAGTGACAGCATTTAACGCACGGGGACAGCATATGCACGGCCATAATGTTACAGAAACGCATACTTGAAGCTTGTACTGTGAAAGTAGAACCGAAAACATGTATAAAAACTGGACATGCTCGCTTGCCCAGTCGCATTCACAACTCTCACCTAACCAACATTTGTTCAATGTTTGTCGGCAAGTGTCATAGCTTGCACAGTTTGACTGAAGTTTCCACCATCTACAGGCTATTTGGCCTTGAACTGGCTGCCTCCACTTTGTAGCCATGGGTTGCTCTGTGACATTCATCACTCTGGTGATGCTCATGCTGATGCCGCCGAGCAAGGACTTCAAGTTCGCGAGCAGTGTCGATTCCCAGCATATGGTAGGGGGTAAATTCTGCGAAACACGATGGAAAACGAAGAAGACCTCGGGTCTCTTCACGCTGCAAGACGGGAGTCAGTCTGCCCTCTCTCCTACTTTCATATCCCCACGGACCTGTATTAATGGCGCATTGTAGAACGTGAATCTAATGCATTCTACTCGTATTACCAATCGAGGCGGGCAACGAAAACTGACCCGATCATCATATATTTTGGAGACGGACCTGGCCTCGCACACTCGTACGAAATGATGCAGGCGCCTGGTCCTTGCTGGGTCAACGAAGATAAAGCGAAATGGCCCAAGGACAACTATTGGTCTCTCAACACTTGGGCAGATGTTCTCTATGTCGATCTCCCGCGCACCGGATTCACCCACGGAAACATGGAACTGGACAATCGAGAAGACGCCTCGAAGTTCATGCGCAACTTCGTGCACAGGTTTTACGAGGAGTTTCCCGATTTCTATTCCAAGCCCGTCTACGTTTGGGGTGTCGGCTACGGTGCTCAATACGCAATTCAATTCGCCAAGGATTCCCTCGATACTCAGTTCTTGCCGGTTAGAGAGCTAGTTCTTGACAGTCCCCTACTTGATCTCACGACTCAGTACAAGGCCGCCATTGACCACGCCCATGGCAATGGTCTGGTGTCAATCCTCAACGCTGACGAGCATGCCCTTCTGAAGAAGGACTTTACAGAGAAGCGTGAGAAGCGCTGGACCGAATGCGCAACAAACCGGACCAAAGACTGCAGGTATGAGCTACGGGAGTATGAGGCGCTGTGGAAGAGGCTGGTCGACGGTGATAAAGAGACGCCCAAGTATGATTACGAGCTTGATCCCCGCAATATCCTGCACCCGCGAGCTTTCTGGACCGTGGAGGAGCAGTCACTCTTCGTGAGGTCGTCCAGTAAGGCAGATCGCTATGCAAGCCGGGACTGGCAGTGGCGAATGGGTCTCCTTGGCGGCAAGATTAACGACGCCCGAATGGCATACGAACCCTTCAATGAGCTTTTACAGACCCAGCACTGGGAAAACGGAGAAGGTAGGGACATCCGTGTCATCATGACGGAAATGGAGAATTGAGACTAACATTAACCCAGCGATGCGGTCTTCTGTTCAAGACCTTCAGCATCTTATCAATACCAATGCGACTCACAGCGATCCTAACGAACAGCTCAGGATTACGATCATGTCTGGTGGCGCCAGTAAGTATTTTCCCGCACCTCTCAGGCGCATGGCTCGTCCCAAACACTAGCTGACCACCTTAGACCTTTTCACGAACCCCCTAGGTATCAAAAGAGTCGTGGACAAGCTAAAGTTTCCCAAGAAGGAGGTGTTCGACAAGGAGGATCCTATTCCCATCCTTGAGTGGGAGTCACGGGACCAGGCTGACCCCACTGACGCAAAGCAAATTGGTTCTTACAAGAAGTCTCCAAGCCTCCGGCTTGTCGAATTCGACCGTGAAGGGTTCGACATCGGCAACAGTCGTAAGTCTTTACTCATCGTGCACACCTCTACTGTTTGTCATAGTTGCTGACCCGAAGCAGTGCCCGACTATGTGGCGCTCCTGCCCTTGTACTTTGACAACCGTTTCTTCTACAGGAACCTCCCGAGCGAGATTGATAAGCGATCGGATTGGAAGTCATATGAACGAAGGCGAGACTAAGGAATTTAGGAAGTGCGTGCTTCGAGAATGTGTTGCGAAAGTTGTTTAAGTTGGGTCCTGAGAAAGGCAATCTGTAACTACAAGATGGTTGGAATCTCAAAGTTGCAGCTGGTCGGGATGATGTAGACAAGTGCCCGTACCATTTGTCGGTCAATTATTCCTTCTTTTTCTTCGACATCATTGTGCTATTCTTTCTTAATGAGTCAGACTGCTTCTCTCCTTGCCATCTCAGGAGCATGTTGTGCTTGCTTAACAATCCCTATCCACCAAAACCCACAGACTCCAAGCCCACCAGCCACTCCTCCGCGATCGCGATGATGGTCTGGATTCCACAAGCGGAGCAATTTTCGCTATCCGCCATGCCTAGATTGGCAAGCTTCATGTGAATTATTTGTCAGCCCAGCCATCTCGGACCCCGACAATAGTGGCGATGGGCCGCGTGGGTGGGGCGCTGGATCGGATCTCGGGGTCAGCCCACGCCGAAAACGTAGGAGCACGCCTAGAAATAGAAGCCAAAGACATGGCTTTTATGCTAAAAGGGTGAAAATAGACTCGCCCTAGCAACTGGATTCACGCCTGGATTGAGGTATACTTTGAATTCTTTGGCTCATCCACTTTTGACGCCATTCGACGTCTTCTGGCCAATGCCTGCACGGCCCTCAGTGAGAGTGTCCAGCCTCCTAAACGGCACAACACGACGCTCAACATGTTAGTTTCCATCTTCATCGCTTTCATATCCTGGATTTTAGGGCTGAACAAGGACTCAGTCCCTCGAGGTACCATCTCAACGTTGACCGGCCCCATTGTGTCCACGACGAACTCGCAGTCACTACCTCGGCAGACACAGACGCCGAGTTTTGCACCCTTTTCATCTTCGTCGGCAACAGGACAAAGAACCATGGGATCCCAAAGCCAAAAGACAATTGAAGGGCTTGAGAAGCATTTCAACCCAGTTCTCTTTAAAGGCCTTCGGGATTTTTGGTATGAGCATTTTGAAAGCGAAGACGACTTTCTCATGCCCAAGCCCAACCATAATATGCGGTGGTTTATGGGCGGGAAAGCGCTGGACGATGTCTGCATGTAGGTTGAAACCTCTATTCCCCTAAATATTCGATCAGATGGCTTATAGAGATTTCAGGGAACGCTTTGCCCCTACGCTTGAAGTAGTCCGGAAATCAGGAGCAACGACAGGCGATGAGATTCTGAAAGCGGCCCAGCCTAGCGGACCACTCGACTGGCTGAGTCTGATTCTTCTGTTTGACCAAATCACTCGCAATTGTTACCGAGGAGACCAGTCAAACATTGTATTCAATTTCTTCGACCCCATAGCGCAGCAGATTGCGCTGAAGGCCATTGATCAGGGCATTGCAGACAAGGACCCGGAGATTCGGTGGCACTTTTCCTATCGTAACTGGTTCTACATGCCTCTTATGCACTCAGAGTCCGCCGCAATGCATGAAAAGGCAGTTGAGGAGTTCGGCATGTACCAGAAAGATGTCAATTACCTAGCAAGCAGCCAGGATGGTCCCGACAGCGATGAACTGGAAAGGAATGCACGAAAGGCTGTGCAACGGGATGTGGACGCTGCCAAACAAGTAGCCGATAACAACATGGAGTTTGAGAAGAAGCACCAGGTCATTATCCAGCAATTTGGACGGTATCCCCACCGAAACGAAGCACTAGGCCGTGAGGCAACAACGGAAGAGAAGGGGTATCTCGAGAATGGAGGAGAGAGGTTTACCTCGTGATGTTTATTTATGTACAAACAAACTTTATGTACACAACTGATGGAAAGAGACAGGAAACTTCACATAACAGCACTAGAAGGGTCTAGTTCTTGTAAAACATGACACCCGGGTTTGTTACATTTCCAAAGTGAAGCGCCAAAAGTCTGATAGAGCAGTGTCCTATCCGTTTCTCAACACAAGACCTAAAGCAATAAATAATATTTATAATGCCGGCCCAACAAGTGAAAACTAATATTATCACATATTAGCTTATTTGTGCTGGTTTATTTCATTTCTTTATTTCAATTACCAATGGCCTGCCCCAACATGTTGTCAGACTTTTGGCTCAACATTTTATCAACACGACAGTATATTCCATGATACTGGTGAGACTAAAGAGTCATCAGAGGGCCTTATCTAGTCAAGTTCCTCTCAATTAATTGGTATAACCTGAACTTTTTGAATTCTTTCCCCCGTCACGGTACATGTCTGGTACAACCAATTGCCTGGTGACAGCAAGATATCTGCCGCTCTCTCAGTTTTAGGTTATGGCTACCTGCCACGCATGATTTTACATGCTCCGTATAACTCTCCTGTCACGCTTTAGTATTACTGACCAGGAACCAGATGCTTGATTTCCATGTGATTCTACCCGCTCTAATTACGGGCTTCAATGGACCGGGGAGGTTCACATCGAAGCTCGATACAGTCATGTAAACAAACACCACGACACGGTCCATGCTTGCTGCAATCAAGAACAGACCACAACATAATATATAGTACCCTCCAAATAAACAACGCTCTGTTCAGACAAGACAAATTAATGTTTACACTCATGCCCGGCTATAATCCAACGATTGAATACGGATCATCCTTGTCCTGCCATCGTGAACTCGACTGCAACAACACCCCCTCCATCAGCTAGCGAAACCGAGCCCACTAGCCTCGCACGAGCTTAGCGAACTCGTGTGCGGCAGTTCTCCCCGCATTTTGCCTCCCCCCCTGCCACACACACACCGTTCGGATCGCAGGTTGAGCCGTCGGCGGCTGGACGTGGCCGCCCGCCCAGTGAGAGGCGGCGCTACCCACAAGGCCGGCGGGGGGCCTGACGCTCCCGAGGCGGCAGGTTTCTGGGTGGGTAACGGCCACTAAAACTCACAACGTCGTGAAGTTTACTGGAGCACATCCCGGCAACTCTGGGAGCCCACTGGATGTGGATGAAAAGGACCCAACCCGGTCCCTGCGGGCCAGAATAACCTGATGTAATTGCTCGGCACTTGTTGTTGTTCCTCCAGAGATGGGCTGTGTGTTGTTGTCAACAAATCCCCGTCTTTCCCCTCCTCGCCCGCCCGTGTCTTTGACACTGTTTCCTCTTCCCCTCCCATCCTCGCCTTTCCCCTCCTCCCCGCCGTGTTGTTGTTGTTGTTGCTGCTGTTGTCGTTTTCGTCGTCGAATGCCGGTGCTGGTAATCTCTTCCAAACAAGCCGACATTATAAGCGAATAATACCAAAACCAGTCACCATGGTCAGCACCCGCGCCGCTTCCCGCGCCGCCAGCGTGGCCCTTGAGTCCACCCCTCCGCCGTCAGACCTGTCCTCGCCCGAGTCGGCGTCAGCACTACCGGCGATTCCTGCGACCCCGTCCACCACAACTCGGCGACGGGCTTCGGCCAAGCAGCAGCCCGCCACCGCCGCCAAGAAGCGAGGTGGCCGCTCGTCCATCAAGTCGGAGTCGGCCACCACCACCTCGTCGTGGTCGCATACCCCTACCACGCTGACCCTCGCCTGGCTCGCCATCTCGCTGCCGCTCGTCATCTGGGATACGGGCTACGTGCTGGGGCGCCCTCACACCTTCAAGGGCGGCGCGTTGCACTGGCCCCTCTACGTCCCATACGAGCTCTACGCCATCGTCGACCTCGTCTACAGCCCCAAGGCCTGGGAGGCCGGCATGGGCTTCACCGGCGCCCAGGGATCCCTCAACGTTGTCGAGACCTTTATATACCTTGTGTACCTCGTCATGTTCTGGACCTGCGGCGAGGCCCCCGCGTCGGGCAGCGGCCGCAAGTCGCTCTCCGGGCGGAACGGGGCCCTGGCCGCGCTGCTCGGCTTCAGCGCCGCCCTGATGACGCTGAGCAAGACTGTGCTCTACAGTACGTGATAGATGACATGTTTTTTTTTTCTCCCTGCCGCCTGCCCCTCACCTTGTAGAGCGCATTGATGCCCGAGTTGAGTTGTGAAAACTGACACACGCGACAGTGGCCCACGAATACTTCAGCGGCTTCGATAACATTGGCCACAACAGTGTCTCTGACCTCGTTACACTCTGGCTCATCCCCAAGTAAGCTCTCCACCCTGCAAGCCCTGCATCTGTCCCCCCGGGGCACATGCGTCGCAATTGGAAACGTACAAGTCTCACAATGAAAACCCAACTACTAGCACTCCGTGGATCATCGTCCCCGCCTACATGGTCTGGTCGATTGGAAGCAACATCCTCGACGGCCTGGCCCCCGCAGCCAGCCCCTCCAAAACGGACTAAGGCACGACAGCTTGTAAGACATCTGCCCCCCGTGGGACCCTGAACGCTCTTCCCCCC
>NAGG01001585.1:0-16066 GCA_003031705.1 Calonectria naviculata
CCTCCCCTCCCCCCTCTCTCTCTCTCTCTCATCACTCCCCCATTCTCTTTTCCCTTTCCTTTTCGCATCCCCTAGCCGCGGGCTCGGACGACGCACGCTGGGCGGCCACTCAACTCCTCAGTTAGCCTCTCTGGCCAACATCGCATCATTCGGCAACGTCGCTCCTCGTGTTTGTTTCCCACAACCCTCTGCCCACGCCTCCAAACGGCCATCGACCTTTTCCCGACTCCAACGTCGACTTAGACTTCGACATTCGTCATCATCCCCATCCACGATCTCATTATTCTACGAGCATTTTTTTGTAATACCGGCTCCTGGATTCTTTCCTGTTCGCACCGCGCTCATTTGAACTACCCAATTTCTACCGCCTTCGATCGAAAACCGCCTCAACTACGCACCACGTCATTGCTTGTGCCGTCTGAGGAACACGAAGTAACCGTTGCGCGCCTAGATTGCTCTGTTCTCTTTCCAGCGCTGTTCTAGGCCCTTTAACGACTCGACGTCTCGATTCACGGATCAACACCCCTTGCGAATAATATCCAGTGTCCAGCCCGACACCCTCTGTGTCACTGTCTCATGAGGTCGGCCAGATAATTGATAATGTCAACTGCCAGATCTGAACACTTGACTCGCGGCTACTCTTCTCAGTCTGCTAGTCAAACCCGTTCTGCCTCCCCCTCCGCCAACAACTCCCCAATCGACGCTCCCCTGCCTTCCTCCAGATCTCCTTTTGGTATGTCTAGCGGTGGTCTCAACCCCTCTAGCAAGATGGCGAGCAACTCGCGATCCGGGGCTGGTTCTCCGTCGCACGACATGGCTGGATCCAGCCGTCTGTTCTCCAAGAGGTTCGTAAAACGTCCCCTTCGTCCTTCTCCTCGTCTCTCTGTTCAACATGAACCCCCCCCCCCTGCTCCTCGCAACTTGTCATTCGCTAACGTTGCTTCTCTTGCCTCAGAGCCCGTGAGATTCAGGCCCAGGAAGGCGTCCCGGGCATGCCGGGCAGTCTCTGGGGCGGTCCTCCTACCAGCGGAAACTCGACCCCGCTGCGCGAGAATATTCCCGAGTCGCCCACCGATGGGTTCCCTGATTTTGCCCAGCTACCTACGCCCGACACTCTGCCTCAAACTCGACGCGCTCGCGCGGGAACTGTCCCTTCTCGCTTTTCCCCTGGCGGCGCAGGTAACGGCCTCCTAGGTGTCGCAGGCTTGGCTACGAAGTCCACGCGACCCACCCCCTCTCAGAGCCCATTCAACAAAACACCCTCTCCCAACCCTGATCCTCCAGAGAATACGTCCAACAGTTCGACTTTGCTTTCACGTCTTCGCGCTGGTTCCATGCCTCAGAGAAGCCAATTTGCTCCGATTCCCGGGACCAACTCGCCGTTTGGTCCCTCTATTTTCAGCAGCTGGAACCCAGCTGGAGTCGGACGTGAGAGAGCGTCGACACTGGCCAGCATTGCGAGCGTTGGCTCCAATGGTCCCAGCTCTCCTGCTCAGTCCCAGTTCTCCAAGGAGGGTGGTGCCGAGTCTGACGTCCACATGAGGACTCTGGATTATCTCGGTCTCGCTGAGACTCCTCAACCTCCTCGCGCCCAGTTGGCAACTCCGTACCTGGCCAATCTCGACTTCACCAAGCAAGCCAGTCGCTTCCGATCATACTCGGTTAACAACAAGGACAAATACGCGGATGATGAAGAGGGTTACGATACCGATATCCCGCTGGACCCTCAATACGTGGCTGCACTCCAAGATCAACTAGCCGCGACCAACGCCGCAATTCATAACCACAACCTGGCTGTTCAAGCCTTTGCCAACCAAGCGTCGGTCACTCGGCCCCGTGCTCGCACCGCTGGTGTTTTGGATACCCCGGGAAGTCGTTTGATGAGGACTTACATGTCTGGTAACACCGGATTGCCGAACCCCATTGCGCCCGCCGAAATTCGTCTGCAAGATGAGAAGGACTACGATGATCTCCCACAAGCCGTTGCCGGCATGAACCTCGGTCGATCCAACAGCCGCAATGCCGGGCTGCTCAGTGCGGAGGAGCAAGGCCTCGAGGGCCCTACGAGTGCCCTCTGGCTGGGCAGTATTCCCACCTCGACCACCACGTCAACCCTGATTGAGATGTTCAAGTCTCATGGCCCGATTGTGTCCGCGCGGGTTCTTACGCACAAGAATTGCGGGTTTGTAAACTTTGAGCGTATCGAAAGCGCCATCTCTGCCAAGGCGAGCATGAACGGCAAGGAAATCTTCCCTGGCGCCGGTCCAATCCGAATCAACTTTGCCAAGCCCCCTTCCGCCTCCAATACTCCCGGCCACGACGGCGTTTTCCCATCCCCCAGCCCTGACCCCTTTGCTAAAAGCCAGGACAACGCTGCCGGGGCCGGCTCTACTGCTCCCGCGAGCGAAAATGCACCCACGCCAGCCTCGACGAATGCGGCTCCCAAGGTTCCTCCTCTGCGAGAGATGACCAATGACATTGTCGAGATTGTGAAGCAATTTGGTGCCACCGATGAGGACCGATTTAGAATTTCCCGAAACCTCCAGTCAGCAATTCAGTATAATTCTTTTGTCGACGAGATTCCCCCGATTCGAGAGCCCGCTCATACTCGAGTCCATGACGCACCCAAGCTCCGTGATATTCGCAAGCGAATCGACAACCAGAGCCTCTCGCAGGCCGAGATCGAGAACATTGCCGTGGACATGCTGCCAGAGATTGCCGAGCTTTCCTCGGATTATCTTGGCAACACCGTGGTTCAGAAGCTTTTCGAGCACTGCTCCGATCAGCTCCGTGATGCCATGCTGACTGAGATTGCTCCCCATATGGCTGAGATTGGAGTCCACAAGAACGGCACCTGGGCTGCCCAAAAGATCATCGACGTCTGCAAGACACCCGCTCAGATGCAGATAATCGTTGAACACTTGCGACCCTACACCATTCCTCTCTTCCTAGACCAGTATGGAAACTATGTTCTTCAGGGATGTCTCAAATTTGGGGCTCCGTACAACGATTTCATCTTTGAGACTATGCTAGGACGCATGTGGGAGGTTGCTCAAGGCCGATATGGCGCTCGCGCCATGAGGGCTTGCCTGGAGAGCCACCACGCCACCAAGGACCAACAGCGAATGCTTGCCGCTGCCATTGCCCTACACAGCGTCCAGCTCGCCACCAATGCGAACGGTGCCCTCCTCCTGACTTGGTTCCTGGATACGTGCACTTTCCCCCAGCGCCGCACCGTCCTGTCGCCCCAGCTTGTGCCCTACCTTGTCCATCTCTGTACCCACAAGGTTGCCTACCTCACCGTACTTAAGGTGATCAACCAAAAGGCCGAGGCCGACGCTCGAGATGTCATCCTAAAGGCCTTGTTCTTCACCCCGAACGACCAGGTGTTGGAGGCTATTCTCAACGACCATGCCTGCGGCGCCACTCTGATCTTCAAGGTGCTTACTACGCCCTTTTTCGACGAAACTATTAGGTCCCAGGTTGTAGAGACAGTCAAGAGTGTCTTAGTCCGGATCAAGGCTCAGCCGAGTCAGGGTTACAAGCGTCTCATGGACGAGGTCGGTCTGTCTACTCGAAACTCGGGCAACAACCGTGATGCCAGCACTCATTCCGAGCACCGCCAGCGGCCCGCATCTAGGCAGAACAATGCCAATGGTCATCATCCCCAGTCGGCTCATTCGAACAAGCCCTTTTACAACCCCCTGAATCAGCCCAGTAACCCTCCGGGTTTTGAGATGGGCTACAACAACCAGCGAGGCGATAACAATGACAACAACGTCCAATCTTTCCCGCCCTTCAACCAAAACATGATGTTCAATGCACCAACCGGTCCCATGGCCGCGGCAAACCTCCAGCAACTCCAATTCCAGCAGAACATGATGAACCGAGGCCCCCCTCCCATGAACTACAACTTCCCTCCCATGCAGGCTGGCTTTGCCGGTTACAATGGACCTAATCCATCGATGGACCAGTTCCGCCAGCAAAACATGTCCAATGGCAGCCCCATTCAACCTCCTTCGCAGCAGATGCCCCAAATGCCCGCTGGTCAGACTCCTTTCGCTCCACCGGGTTTCAACATGCCAATGGGTGGGTATGGCTATGGAAACATGGGTGGTGGCATGCCTAACATGGGCTACATGCAGCAGGAGCAGGGAAACTCTCGACGTGGTCGGGTAAGTTGAAGCACTCGCCTAAACCAAAATTTGTGAATCACTCAAGCTAATTCGTGATGCAGCGATGATTGAACAATCGCCATGTCGAAAAGAAGGAGAATGCACATCATATTCTTAGACGAATCTATTGACACTTCTTTCTCGCTTTATCGGACCATTTCTAGCACAAGATGCCATGAGGAGTTAGGGGAATGCGGGATTGTCATCATTCGGATACAAAGACATCGCTATTGACGGCCGCGTTGTCATGATAGTCCGGTCGGACCGGGTTTTCTTTGTACGACTTTGGATGCCCCATCCTATTGTTTCGACACCTCCCTCTGTTGCTTTGCTTGTGACGCGTACGCGTCGGGCAGGCCTTTCATGTTGTACGTCGTCGCCTGCCAGCGGACGGAGAGGGAGGAAAATTCTACGATTGAACGAACTCGGATCAGAAGGAAGAAAAGAATAAAAAAAAACATGCAAAATCAAGACCCCTCGGCAACGCAAGGCCCTCAGTTCTATTTGTTCGCTTCTTTGTAGAAATCTTATGGCTGCTTTGCCCACTTCGGGGTACCGGCTTACTTTGTGTAATGCTCTCTAGGACGCCTGGGCATCACTGTTTGTTTGGACTTAGGATTGGTTTGGCTTGATGAGCAGACAAGGGAGGATGAGATGACGAGCAAACACAGCGGCAAGGGTGGCGTAGTGGGCTGCGATTTGCGGCACGCTAGATTTGGACCTAGATGGCTAGCCAACTATCACCCTATTGAGGGTTGTATATTATATGGAATCACAAGGCCCTTGGCGCATTTGATCACCTTTTGAATTGATTATTTATGCTGAAACTACAAACTCTCGCGAGGAAGAGATGAGCACTGCATGCATGTCAAGATACACAATTACACATGCCTCAGGAATGCAGATTACATCTTGAAAATGTTTTATATCGGAGATATATCTTCTACCTCCAACTTCCTCAGCGTCATGTCCCATTTTATCTTGGTGGTATCAAAACAACATGCCACCTCCATCTGCCTATGATACATCAAGAGCATGCTGAAAAAGAAAAAAGCACAACTTGCATCCGCTCAGACCTTCTTCATGCTCAGCCTCCATCTCGCTTCCAATCGGGGAAATCGACCCACCCCCGACCACCTTCACCAATTGAACTTGTATGACCAGCCCTGAAAGGGCCCTCAATATCAACAGCCCATAAAATAGGGAGGTCCGGTAGGGCATAATGCCAGTGGTGTACTTCAAGGCGAGGGAGCTGCTAAAAAAACGACAAATGCACTGAACCAAAAATAAGCAATATTTGGGAGGGGGAGAAGAGCACCCTAGTCATCTCTATGCCATGTTCATCATGGGAATACCAAATCCCTCCAAACTCCGCTTCCGTGATGAAAGCATCGGAAGATTATGAAACGGGGGAGTGCACACATGTGCCAAAATAAAATAAAAATAAAAATCATACAAATCTAAAAGGGAAAAGGGGTATGTCGTAGTTAAACAAGCATGTCAATTTGCCGAATAAAATGGGGATTTTCGGGAGAGAATATCGGAAGTAGTTTGTGTCAATCAATTTCCATTGTGCCCTCAGCGTGGTCAATGGTAGAAGGAGGAGTGGGCTCGGTGACGGGAAGTTTTTCTATAGGCTCCACGACAGAGTCCTCGGGGGAGAGAATGCTAGGCACATCCGTGTCATGGTCGAGTAATGCAGCCGTGACGCCCGTGGGCGGTGCTTCACCGAGAATATCGCGGATGCGGGCAGACATGGCATCCATCTGACAAAGGAGAGCTCGCAGGCCAACCCTGTCATCATCTGTCAAGTGCCCAACCGCAATGTTGTTGGCATTGTTTTTTGCCATCAAGGCCAAGACTGCAGGATCAGCAGATTTCTGTGAATGAATCAGCATCATGAAAGTGAAACATAGGGCAATCCAGCTCACAAGAAGCGCTGAAATCAGGTCATCGACATTGTCAGACCTTCTCAACTTGAGACTGTTCAGAGCCAATGACACCTGCATCTCGTCGACAGTCCTCTGCATATCAGACCCTCTGATCGGGCGGTGAGGGTCGTCAACCGGCACAGGTACATAGGACATCCATCGAGACTCGTTCTGACGGGTCCCGTAGCCAGCACCTTGACGACGCAACCTTGTAAAACGGTTAGAACATAGCACAAAGGGGAGTTGGACGTGGTGATACTTACTGCTCGATGAAATCGAGGACGATGCCCTTGGAGGGGAGCTTGTAAGGGCGGCCAAATGAGTCCGGATCTGGCCAGCCAGAGCGGTTAGACGGTTCAGGCTCGTCGGCCCAATCCACTTCGATGTGTCCGTTGTTCTTGATGCCTCGGGAAAAGGCAGGGGTGATGGTCTGGGCGCCCTTGATCTTGCGAAACCGGTGAGCTGGGCCCATAGGTGGCATTTCCGTCAAGACGTCGTCAACATGCACAGGGCAGCGCCACGTTTTGGGGACGGGAGGCACCGCAAGAGGGGGATCCAAGCAGTCGAGATGCCAGTGCAGAGGACATAAACTGCACGAAACAATGGCACGAACATCAGTTGCCGACTTCTGGCAGCCATGGCAGAGTACTGCTTGGCCTTCTTCACGTTGCTTGAAGAAATCCGGAATCTCTTCATATCCATTCTTCTTCCTGCAGATTCAAACACCAGTTAGTCTGTGGGCGGCATTGTACAGTGCGAGCGGTGGCATTTACCTGGTCGTCTTGGCAGCGGTGGCCTCTTCATAATCGCCGTCAGCACCGGCCTTGACGCCTTCAAACCGGGTCTGAAGCCTCTTGGGGAGGCTAAAAGCCCGAGGGATGCTCTTCTCGAGATTGTTCAAGGCACTGGCAAAGACGCCCTTGTGCACCGGCATCCGTGATGGAAACCGCTTGAATACACACTCGTTGCAGTACCACTCATCGGGGAGATTATCCGACTGCACCATGCCCACACATTCAAAATGGAATGACCGGGGGCAGCCGTCGCAACAGACGACGTCGCCGGCAGCACCACAGGCGGAGCAATCCTCATCGTTGTCAGATGCCTAGGGGTTACCTGTCAGCTACCACTCATTCTGTCACATCCACATGTGCTTCACGCGTCGGGGGGCTGGCCGGAAAAGCGGATCTGCAGGGGCCACCAAAATTGCCATGTCTGGTGATCCTGGCTGGGCAATGGGGAAAAAGGCGCCGCAACCGGGACATCACGAAATCACGGCACACCAATGAGTTCATCACGAAAAACAGACCCGATACGCTCTGTGAGTCTCCTGGATGCGAGTGATAGTACATACCTGATCCTTTGGTGCGTTGGCAGTCGCCGACGGGTCACCCGTAGCTCGAGGCAGCCCAGCAGCAGTTCCTCCTCTCTTTTTCACCGGCCTGGACACAAGGGAACACAGAGTCAGCACACACTTCGCGACAGCATTCAGTAGTAAAGCATCGTGGCCGATACCCAGAAGCGAGAGACGCGTGAAAAACTTCTCAGCGCGACGCCCAAGGTGAATCAGCGTTGAATGAAATGAGACGTGGCCACACGCGACAACACAATCCTCCCGGTCTCCCACTTTGAAACAAAAAAAACACACTGATGAAGATGACGCTCCTTTGAAAACAGTGCCATCGTATGAACAGCATGTTATTGTGGCAGTAAATGATAGGGAAAGCAAATATTGGCATCACTTACGATGATTTGACTCGGAGGCCGGATCTCGGTTTCTTGGTCGGGCGAAGTGATGGCGTCGCGGCTCGAGACCCAACCGTAGAGCTGCCGTCCTGGAACGACAAGGCAACGGGCGAGACTGTCATATCAACATCATCATGAGGCCTCTTGCTGGCAGATCGCGTGGACCTAGTGGTAGGAGGGATGGCAATAGACTGGCGCGTCTTTCTCGTCTTCCTGACCGGCGTGACAACTTGCTCTTCACTCGCACCGCGAACACAGCTCTCCTCAGCAGTGACGCTATTCGCGAAGCGCCGTGCATCCTGCCTTCGATCCCAAAACGAATCCTGGTCGCCACCAGGGGCGTCGTCAGTAGACATAGGGGCCTTGCTGGATCCCTTGGCAGCCTTTGACTGTTTCCTGGGCAGATTGGGGAAGAGCTGCTCAGCGGAAACCCTGCCCGGCATGCTGGCACTCGCACTAGCATCGGCCGCAGAGATGTTGGATGAAATAGGATGTGTGGGAGAGTTTGATGTGGATGGACTGGATCTGGATTGCTTGGACTTGGAGGCGAGTGATTTGCGGCGAGTGGTGATTGGCCGAGATTTTGGCGCATCACTGGAGTCAGGCCCAGGGCGAGTGCTCGCTCGACGGACCGGGCTGACGGCCATACTTACCTCAGGCGACGATAGGCTGATGGCAGAGGAGAGAGATGAGTCGCTTGATGCCGAATCGCGCCTGTTTCGCTTCCGCGCGGGCGTCCGGGGCTCGCCATTAATGCCATGGCCGCCAGTACTGGCGCTGACCCCCGACGCCATTTTTCGGGGCGTGTCGCGGGTGGCGTGTGGGTGGGTATGCACAGAGTGCGACGTTTTGGCCCTCTTGGATGCCCGATCCTCCGACAGTGGCTCTTCCAGCTCCTCTGCTTGGTTTTGATGCAACAGCTTCCCGTATGGTGCTGGCTTGGGTTTGTGAGGCGTGAAGCGGTTGTTGGTGGTTGGGGGGATGAAATAGTAGCAGCCCTGGTTATCCTTCTTGCCCTCACGCTTCTTCTGCTCCATCTGCTTCGAGAATTTTCGCAACGTAGCTGCATCCGCTGTCTGGCTAAAGACGTCTTCAATCATGGTCACAAAGCTCTGCTTGTGTGAGTTTTCGTTGTAAAGCGTTCTCAGTGCCCAGGCTGTTGGGTACCGGTAATGTTTGAGAGCTTCTTCCACTGCTGACTCAATCACCTTGTCTGTGAATTCTCTGTCCTCGGGTTCAACTTTGGGTGACTCTTTTTCCTTGGCCTCCTTGGAGCTCCTAGTCTCCTTGGGCGTGGCGGGCTTCGTCACGGCAGATATGGAGCTCCTCCTGCCACCCGAAGACCGCCGATTTCGCTTTCCCAGGGACACACGAGCTGACTGGCGACGCTTAGGGGGCTGCTTGGGGTCGTAATCTTCGTCGTCGTCGTCGTCTGCTACGACTTTGACGGCGATGGACCTCCTTCGTGGCGGTGTAGGGGGCACTGTAGGAGGTGGAGGGGAAGATGCAGAGGCTGGGGCTTCTGGTGCGGGCTCCGAGGCAGAATTTGTAGCATTCCCGCCTGACGGCCTCAAAATGATCTTGCGCACCGAGGAGCCCGTGTCAGAACCCGCCTTCTTGTTCTTTGGAAGCGCACCCAACGGCGCCATGTTCTCGACGACGCCATGTCGCATTAAACCGTCATCCTCGAAGCTTGCCTTGGCTTGAACCGAAGGCTCCAACCATCTTTGCATAAATGCCCGTGACGCCTGGCTTGCAGAACCTTTTGGTTGATCGGCTGAACCAGTCATGTTTCCGTTTTGAGGCCGCGCCGGGCTCGAAAAGCGAGATCGCGAGGCTCGCGTGTTGGAAGAAATCATGGTGCCGGGCTGGCTGGTCGCCCCTGGGCCGCGGGACGGGCAGCGCACCTCTTCAGGCCTGGCAGAAGCATGTTAGTGAACGGGCACGGGAAGCGCGTAGGGGATTCCAAATTACTTGACTCTTGGGCAGCAGCATGAATATCTGCTGCAGGATCGCGTCTTTTCCAGCAGAGGACGCGCTTTCTTGAGGAGGAGAAGAAAAGGCGAGGCAGGGTGTGGGTAGAAGAGGTCCCCAGAGACAGGCGTCGGAGGAGGCGGCGTGTCGGACAAGGGGGGCAAGTGCCACGAGCAACCCGCCCCAAGTACTTTCTGCAGCAGAACAGCACTACAAAGGCGCTACACTGATGGCTGCAAGCACTGCAACAACCTCGCATTTGACAACATGGACTGCAAGTACCGGGCTGCACTGCACGCTGCTCGCTGCACACCGTCTAGACCGCACAGTGAGCATACGAATGCACCTGGGCTAGCTGCCTAGAACCGGCTGCCGTTTGCTGGTGCTTGTTCTGCAAGCCCAATGACCGATAATCGGCTTCTTTCCTTTTTATCCTCGTCCTACTACCAAGACGGATCTTAATCTTGACCCCGCCGTGTCTGTCCAGGCTTGTTATTAAAGTGCGTTGCCCACCTCCTTACGCTTATAAGAGGCTAGAGCCGCGCTCCCGTTGCCCGTTAGCGACGTTACTAGGCTCAACTCACCTAGGTCCCATACTGTCGGGCTGGGCTCGTTATTCCAAGGTCACGACTCCAGCCCAAGGTGCCGCAGCACACGCTCTCCCTCACCCCATCTGCACTGTAAGTGGCAAGGGGGCGGGACGCACGGCGTATTGGCTGGGAGCGGGAGAGCGGGAGATTCCAAACCCACTCGCACTGTCGAGTACTTGCGTTGCATTGGGTCGGTCCCTCGTTGTGTTGACCAAGGCTCTGATCCATCTGCAGGTTAACCGCCTCCCCCATCCCGCCTGCACATTGCCTTGCTTTGTCTCTTGCTGCTCATGCTTCCAATGACTCATCATCTGGCGGCGGTGGTTGTCGACCTGTCGTCCCATGTGCACTTTGCCCTGGTCATCATTCATTCATTCACTCACGCACCCCCTTAACCGGACCTGGGAGCTTGCATGGCTCCCACAGCTAATATATATCAATCGGCCCCGTATTCACAGGCTGGAATGCGGGTTCGAGTAATTGATGTTGAGAAAGGCGACTTGTCAGTGCCGGGCCTGTTGAGTTTCGTTTCTATATACCAGACCTTTGCTCAACTACCTTAGCTAACACGATGAATACCGCTTCCAAGGAGCTTTCCTGCCCCCCAGCGGCCCTCAACAGGCCGGGCGCCGTAAGGGCCTTCCACCAACGAAACCAGCCCCCACGGCAGCCCGGTCGTGGCCCGATTTGCCGATATACATGCTGTGATTTTTTTTTCATGCGCCTCTTCCCCATTCATCACTCAGGTTACTAGATCTTGGCTCCTGACCCATTTATTTCTTCTTCAGCCTCATTTACGCCTCACCTTCCTTCTTCGCAGCGGCCTTCTTCTTGTTCTTGTTCTTCTTGTTGCCAGTGTTTCGGGCAATGGGCTGCTCCAGGATCTTGAGAATTTCCTCATCCTCGATCTTCTTATCAGACTGGACCTTGGTCAGGTCAAGAGCAGGGGGGGCACCAAGCTTGGTGATGCCGTTCTTGGTGATGGCTGCTTCCATGTTAGCTGGGTTTCGTCTCAGGGTTGTCTTTCGTCCTTAGCCTCATTGATGCCGGTGAATGCACATACCAAAAGTGGTGAGATAACGAGCAACATTACCGTTGTCCTTGTCACCGACGAGCTCGTATTGACGGAAGACGTTGCCTCGGACACACTCTACCACACCAGACTTGGCATCGCGCTCGTCCTCGAGCTGTCTCAAGCTGAAGGGGAAAGTGCCAAACTTCTTCTGAACCTCGGAGAGAATCTTACGAGATGTAGGTCGCTTCAGGCCGTATGTTTGGTTGGTGCGGCGGTGGAGAGTGGCACGCTGATCAATAGACTTGACCTTGCCAGAGCCCAGACTGACGCCCATCTCAACACCCCAAACTTCACCAATCTCAGGAACACCTTCACCCTTGGTACCTTCGGCGGGGGCGAGGACGATTTTCTTGGTGCCCTCAATCTCGTTGCGATCGAACAACCAAGAAGTGGTGCTCTCAACAAGGTTGACATCGTAGGCCTTGGTGATCTTCTCGATGAGGCTTGTGATCTGGGACTGAGTGGGTGCCTTCTTGGAAGCAGCCTTGGCCTTTTCCTCTTCGGTACCCTGGGCCAGAGTACCGGGGGGGATCATCAATCGCAAAAGGAGCTCGTTGGCATAGTAGTTGGCCAGGAGCAGGTCAGCATCTCGGCCAGTGATGGGCTCATCGGCCTTGTCAGCCGACTTGGCAATCACGGTATCGCAAACAATGGAGCCGAAACCATCGATCTGGGCACCAAGCTGGATCTTGATGGGCTCGCCCTCCTTGATCTCAAGGCTAGCTTCGGCCTCGTCCGAGGTGAGGGGAGTGTAAGGGGTAACATAGGATGCGGGAGAGACGGTAGTGGGGTGGGAGAAGCCTTTCGCAATGTCAGCTATGCAGCGGGATTCGGCGTGTAAAACACAATGAACGCATACCCTTGGCGACCTTCTTGCCTCGGTAGACCTTGGCAACCTCCTCCTCGATCAGCTTGTCGCCGGCCTGGCAGACCTCGACGAACTTGGCGCCGGGGACAACAAGCTTGGAGACCTCGGCCAGGACCTTCTCCGAGATCTGGGCAGCGGTCTTGTACTTGGTGAGAGTATCGGGGTTGTTGAGTGTATAGTCTGTGATTGACGAGAATCAGTTAGCTGGTGGTCGCCACATTAGGAGCGACGCGATGGTCGCGGAAAAGCTGGTGACGGAGCTCCGGTGGTGCTCTTGTGGCGGGGTAGCGACGAGGGGTACGAGCAACCCCCATGGCACGGTCAGTGACAAAATTTGGACAGCCAGCAAACAGTCGCAAATATGTACGGGCACGTGTCCATGGGCAGCGATGGGAGTGTAAACGACAAGCTGTGGGGGTTGGGTAGACTCACCAACAACCTCCTTGTGGTCCTTTTGTTCCGACATGGCGGGCGGTAGGTGGTCTGGCCAGGTACGGGTACGGGTATGTGTATGGAGTTTGTGGAGGACGGATGAATGCTCAGAGCAAGTCACTCGGAGCGGGAGTAGGTGGAATTTGAGAGGAGGGGTTTGGGAGGGTTTCGAGGGTTGGTGGAGAGACGAGCGACGGTGGATGGTGGAGGGGTTGTTGTATTATGATTAGCTGGGTTCGGGGCAAGTAAACTCGCCCCATAGCTTGATTCTGTGTGCGCGCTTGAATGTGTGCCTCGTGTGCGTCCATCTTTGTGGGCGTGTGCGTGCGCCACCTCGAGCACGTCGAGCAAATCAGACCTATCAGCTATTCTGGCCGAGAACCTTGCTGTGCTCCATAGTAATGTCCCGTTTCGGTCTTGCCATGCCTTGATTGGCATTGCATTTTTCATCACGTTAAGCAGCTCTTGGCTATGATGCAATAGTGAAAGGAAATCAATCAGAGTGAACAGGTGAAGTCGATGGTTATGGTTTTAGAAGCTTTGGCAATGCAGATTTTGCTGATCACCACAGCATCACCGTTGTGTGCTCATGGAAGCTTGGTGTTAATGCAGAGTGACAAATGACTTCATCCAGCCCTACCTACTTTCCATCTTGGGTAACCGGTTGATTTCCCCTCTAGTGCGTCTGGCTTCGTGCCTACCCTGTACTCCATTACAACTTGGAAACGACGAAACTTGATGTGTGTAGTTGGCACCAAATATTTATGGTAGGTGTGGTGTCTTTTTTAGTCTAGTTTGTAGTGAGCTTTCATGGCAATGTCGGTCGATATTAATGTGTGTTTATATCGTTTCTGCTCAGATGTATAATCACGCAGAAGGCTTTGGAGTCAAAACAAGAGTTTTAATCAGCCACCATGAGGGATCTAATACGACACCCATATTCAGTCAAAGGCATAACAAAAGTAGAGGAAAAAGAAAGAATAGAGAAAAAAAACGAGAACCGCGGTCCATCTCCCCCCTAAAAATGAAAAAAAAGATAAAAAAAAAAGATAAAAAATAAACAGCCGTGTGCCATAATGCGAGAGGCGAAGCAAGTGAGTGTTTCATGCGATATGCCGTGACATGACGCGCTTAGTCCAACTAACAAAGCCACACTGAGAATACTAGCACATGTATACGGTGGCGCACCAGCCATGAGACTGTGGCTAGTGAAGTATCATATACCAATACAAATATAAGACATGGGTGTGGCTTGGAAGTACTAGTACATAACAGACGCTGTTGCCTCTTTTCCCAAGCCAACAGGAGGTTTCGCCATTCGCGGGCGCGGCAGAATCCTCTCCTAGTCAATTACTGCCTGGCACCTTTTCTGGCCTCGCGCTGCCACACGCCCATCAAACGGTTCGCTATCTAACTCGACGACTCCCACCTCGCGTCGCGCATCACCCTTCGAACTCGAGCCCTGCGCGTCCTCATCTTTTCCCGCCACTGTCGCGGCCCTTCCGCTGCGCCGCGACCAGCGACCGTTCACCATGGCTGCTCAACCCTCCGCGTCCACGGCGCCTGCGACGGGACAGGCTTCGACCGCGACGTCCGGCACCGGCAAGGACTCGACGCCTAGCTCGGCCGCCGGTATGCCCGTCCGAACCAAGGAAACGTTCGACAAGCTCATGGTTGAACGATTCATCACCCGTGATGCCATTGCTGCCGCTGCGCTTGGCGGCCAGCTCGACCAGACCCGCAAGTCAACCACCGACACACGCGACAAGATCCAGGAGTATCGTATGGTTCGCACTGACTATCGCCAATGGTTCCCCCCAAGCAGACTTTATGGTGAAGGTTACAATGGCTTCGCCAATGGCTACACTGAGAACCAGGCACCCTCCAGGATTGTCTATCCCTCCCAGAAACCCCGACCGGGCCAGCGAACTACACCACCCCTCAAATACAAGCGCAAGGATATGCTGAAGCAGGCTGAACAGCACGAGGAGCTGGTTCCCCTGCGACTCGAAGTCGAGTGGGATAAGATTAAGCTCCGCGACACCTTTACCTGGAACCTCCACGAGCGCCTCCTCCAGGTGGAGCTTTTCGCCGCACAGTTGGTTGAGGACATGGGTCTGAAGGCGCCGGCTTCTCAACCCGTATATGAACAAGTTGTCCAGCAGATGCGTGAACAACTCAACGACTTTTATCCGTTTGCTTACTCGGAAGAGGACGCGTTGGACCCCGAGCTCCCTTACTCTGCCTACAAGAACGACGAGATGCGAATCCTCATAAAACTCAACATCACAATCGGAGCGCACACGCTTGTCGACCAATTCGAATGGGACATCAACAACCCTGCCAACTCACCGGAAGATTTTGCCGCCTCGATGGCGAGAGACCTTTCCCTCTCAGGTGAATTTACAACGGCCATCGCACACTGTATTCGTGAGCAGACTCAGCTCTTTACCAGGAGCTTGTATAGCATTGGTCACCCATTCGATGGGCGACCTATCGAGGACCCCGACCTTGTCAACGCCTTTCTCCAGACCCCCCTCCCTGTTGTTTTCCGACCCCAGCAACAGGCCAAGGAATACGCCCCTTATCTGTATGAACTCAGCGAGGCGGATCTGGAACGAAACGAAACAATCTTCTCGCGTGAGCAGCGACGACAGAAGCGATCCATCAACCGTAGAGGCGGTCCTCAGCTGCCCGATCTTCGAGAAAGACAGCGCACAATTCGCACCCTTATTGTGTCGTCCGTCCTTCCTGGAGCAGCCACTTCCATCGAAGAGAGTCGCCTGTATAAGCGAGCTGCTGGCGCCAACAGGAAGCGCGTTGTTCGTGATGGTGATCTCTCAGAGTCAGACGAGAGCGAAGACTCAGCCCCAGACTCTCCCGCCCCCTCGCAAATCACTGGTGGTACCGCTCGAACCCGTGGGATGCGCGGCGCTGCCTCAGCTGCACAACAGAGAATGGCGAACCTGGGGCGTTCAGAGACCCCCGAAGCTGGCTCCGTGTCACATCACCACGAGACCAGGACATCTCGTCGTTTTAGAGAGGAAACAGAGGAGCCTACTCACATGTGGGTGACGCTCAAGGTGAACCGCGAGAAGCTGAAGAGGTTGCTGAAGGGTGACTATCGCGACCTGAGAACGCCTTCGCAGACGCCGGTACCGACCCCTGTTCCCACCAGCGTTCCTATCCCTTCAAAGGCTATGCCTCCGCCATCGGCTCCTTCATCGGCTACACCTCAACCCCCTCAGCCCCCTCAAAGCGGCTCAACATTCCCT
>NAGG01001589.1:0-13641 GCA_003031705.1 Calonectria naviculata
CAAGGTGATTTGGCCGAGTGGTTAAGGCGCTGTGTTTAGGTTTAGGTTCTAAACCAATAACGATCCGCAGTGGGAAACCGCGCAGGTTCGAACCCTGCAGTCACCAAACAATTTTCCTTTTTTGCTTCATTCTATCTATTCTATGTTAGATGGAATATCCTTTTTGGCATGTCTCATCACGCAATTGTTTCCATCTCGTTCCGAAACCCGTCTCATATGACCAATTCTAGACCGGAAATTATTTTACAGGATTCCAAACCATAGACTAATTGCCGGAACGAACGCCTAAACGAGATAATCCGTCAACAAATACAAACAACCCTTGTCCATACTATTTACTATTCGTCTTCGCGAGGGGGCCGGCCGGACTTTGAATCTTTCCAGCTCACTCTAGTGACACACTTAAGCACTAGCTTTTTCCTAGTTTCTTGTTTCAAAGACCTTGAAGACCTGGGCGACTGAACTCAACAGTTCAGGGACTGGTGCTTTGTAGGGCCGATTCGTGAATCTATGCGGTTTCATAGTAGGCATCGTTGGTGATTCTTAGAGGCCAGATACAGGTCCTAGTGCTCATTCAATCCTGCATCTGGTGAGAAACACACAATCTTCACCATCATATCATCGCATCAGATCATGGTGTATCAGTATGCATTCACCGAGATAAAGCTGTGTTGTGTGGCCCTGCAGGGGTTGTCAGTCCTCGCCAATTAGCCCGACGGTGATGTGTCACGATGACATCGACCTGCCGGGGGATTCAACACCGCCTGGCCTGGCCAAGACCAGGAAATCCCCGTCACATAGAGACTCGTCAAAAAATTTAGCTCGAGAAGACAGCCCGTCGTTGGCGGAGATGAAGATCGTCGGTGAAATGACTGACAGCGACCGTGGACAATATGGCCGAGACATTTGTGGAGATGGCAGGTCGGTTCAACGTTCAAGCCTGGAGATCGAGATCTAACAATTGATGACGACGGAACTTTCCATCCATAGGCCAGAGCCTAGAACACGAAAAAAGAAATTCATCCCTGTGTGTCCCAACCCCCTTTGGCGATCCTCGGGCATGGCCAGTTGGGAACGCAGAACGATGACATTTGCGAGAATCCATTTTTAGGTTCAGGGTAGGTGGGATGGGATGCGGCATAGACGACCAAGAGTAAAGCCAAATATCGCATATCTCTCTGGTATGACATTGGCCTCGTATCTGGATATGCTTAACTAATCTCCAAGTTAACAAACCCCTAATTTGAGTCGTCAAAAACCAGAGCCAAGATGTAGCATATTGACAACGGAGTAAGCCATACACATATCGAACAATGAGCATATGATAAAGTGGTGTGCTATAATACAAGTAATTTGGATATACTGTAAAACGATGTGATGTTAAAATATTTCCAGTGTAATGTGGATAGTAATAATTAGGAATCTATATCATTGCCAGAGCCTCACTCAACCAGTCATGGTTTCAACATTTTGCCATAATTGTAGTTATCAAGTATCATGCTTTTTATTCATTGCTGCTTCTAATTTTTTTGCCATTTCCCTTTTTTCTTTCTTAGTTTGATGTCAAGGTTTGTTAGCTGTCCCCAGCAGTCTCCTTCTCGGCGGCCTCTTTGGCCTCCTTAGCTGCTTGAGCCTCCTTCTCAGCATCTTCCTCATAACCCTCAACCTTCATATCCTTCAAACCCAACTCCTCCTCCTCCTCATCTGTTCGAGTATACTTCTCTCGCTTGATGCTGGGGTCAGGAGCGGGTGGGTCAACAAGAGACTGGACATAACTGCTTGCGAAGGGGTCGGTCAGGACGACAGTGAATTCCCTCTCGCCGTTGATGGCACTATCAAGTCCGCCAAAGAACTCATCCCATTGAGCCTTCTCATCGGCAGCAATGGAATCACCGCCCTGGCCGGAACCTTGGGCTTGGAAGATCTGGCCACGGAGATCGTCGCGAACCTGGGTCAAGAGACCTTCAACGGTGGTGAAACGGCCACCAAGGGTTCCAGGTTGAACCTCAAGCCTGAGTTCCGGGCACTCAAGTTTGCAAGTCTCGCTTTTAAGAATATCACGAGCCAGGTCAACATCGCTCTTGACGTCCAGAATAATCTTCTCGCCCAGCTCAGGAATCTCACCACCTGTCTTGACATCGTTGGAGCGATATCCACAGGCGTCACAGACGGTCGACATAAGCACGACCTGCTTGAAGTGAGGAATGTCGACCATCTTCATGTTGGTGGTACATGGGTGCATGCATCCAGGGCAAGTGGCGGGGAAACTGTAAACCTCGTTGGGGATGATTTCACCATCCTCAGTCAATCCGGGGTTCTTTAATTCGCCAGCATTGGGGTCGGAGCCCGAAAGGCCCAGAGCGGCATTCTGCTCGGGAGTTCGAACATATTCATGCTTCTCCCACTTGCCCACACCATCCTTGAGATCAGGGGCGATAAAGGAGTTTCCGGCGGGGTCATCGATGAAAATGCGGAATGGGAAAGAGTCTCCAAGCAACATGGAACGAGCCTTGGCAATAACTTCGCCGACCTTGACAAAAACCTCAGGGCTCTGCTCCTTACGCGCCTCCTGTCCCATCTCAAGATCCTCAACAACAGTTGTGAGGAGACCCTCGACATTTGTCAGCTGGCCACGACCGGCCGGGACCTCGAGGTCAAGTTCGATAAATTTAACGGTAGCGGAATCAGACTTGACGACTTGACGACCAAAGTCGGCCATGGAAGTCAAGCGCAGTTCATAGTAGGTTCCCTTGGGCTGAAATGTGCCAGCCGCCTGGATCTCGTTGTTCTGGGTGTGGCAGTTCTCGCAGGAAAACGACATGATGACAATCTCGCGGAAGTAGGGGATCGACGTTAGAAGCAGGCGGGTGATTCCCTGAGTGTTTGGTTAGCATATTGCCCAAGAGGCAGGCGAAGGGACTCTAGCGACTCACATTCTTGCCGCAGTTCATGCAGAGTGACTCAATCTCCTCGACGGGGGGGCGCTCATCATCCTCATCTTGAGCGCCATTTTCTGCCGAAAAGCCGTTGACCTTGTCGCCGATGGCCTCGAAAAACTGCTGAGGGTTCTGCTTGTCTGTGTTTTCGGTCGTCATTGTTGCGGTTGGGTGTTGATGATTGAGGTGGAGGAGGGTCGGGTTTCGTGGTGCGCCGATGGAGGGGCACTGAAATTTTTGGAGGGGCAACTTTTTTTGGCGGTTCCGCGTTATGTCATGCTTTTTGGGCGCCTGTGGGTGGGCACTCGCAGGACCGGGCTGCAAGAGCAGACGCTAGAACATTCGCGACTGCAACATATGATAGTCAGCAAAATAAATGCGCCGGATGACTCTTTGCCTTGGGGGCAAATTAGTCCGTCATGTTGTATGGGCTAGGTCATTTCATAAAGTTGGCAAGGCTGAGTGGATTTGCAGCCTGTTTTTGCTGTCCCGATAGCAGAGCTTGTAGTCCAGCTTTGCGATTCTTGGCTCGCTTTTTGCTGCTCGCATTTGCGGTCGGCTTGGGGGCCGCGGGTTTCTCGATTCTAGCTGGCGGTTTAGCTTTTAGGCGGACGGCAGGCCCTGAGGGAGGAAGTATGATTCTGGTCTCCCTTTCGCAGTTGGAGCAGCGTATCATCCTGTAAGAGTTGGTTGCTCGAGAGGCATGGGCTGCCGTAGTTTTTGACACGGCCCGTGAGCCCGCAGCTTTGCCACGCTTTTGCGAAGACCTGCGAACCCAGGGCTTGATAGTCTTGCAGTCGCCTGGAGAGATATTGATGAGCCCACATCCGCCGCAAACAAGCTGTCGTTGAATATCGGTTTGCTGAACACCATGCTCGTGAAGAAGTTGGTTTCGATTGCTCATGAGATGAGCCGACGTATCGGGTGCCGTCATACGAAGAAGATGGGCCGCATTGGTGAGATATTCAGCCGTCCCAGGCAGATCTTCTAGAGCCATGTTGCCGAACCAGCCTCCAATTCGCGGCTTCCGATTGAGATGAGTCGGGAAGAAGGGAAGAAGTCGGTGATGGAATGTCAAGCTTCGATTCGACCTTGAGAGCACAGACACTTAGCCACAGTGAGTGTGGCTTGAACAAACCCACGGTGTGGCTCAGCAGCCCTGCTGCTTGTGATGTGGGCCTCTTCTCACTATCCCGGCATAGACGAGGGCACAACAAGTTTCGACTCGGACAAGACCAAGTCGGCAAAAGAATCTTCTCGCCCCCGTTGATTAATTTGGTCAGACTCCAGCTGACAATTTTCTAAGCCCTACGGATCTCCCACTTGATATCAGTGATGCTCACTTCCTCACTTGACTTGTCATCATAGTCAAACCATTCACCCTCTTCCAACTCAACGCCTGTAAACTTGGTACCAGAATCAACGCCTTCCGCCAACCATTCTCCCTGTTTCTACTGGTTAGCCTGAGTTATTTATTCCATAATTATTCACGAACCTCTGCCTTGAACTCCACAAACTCCAAACCACGACAGTCAAACTCGATAATCTTTTGCGCCTTCGCGGGCTCAGTCTGCTCATATGGGACTGGCGCCGACTTGAATGTGGCCGAAGACTCTCGCTGTTTAAATGTCAGTCAAGAGACAATCCGAGTGGGATAGGGGAACTGGCCTTGCAATTCTTGCACCTCCAGACGAAGTTAGCTTCGCCGCGGCTCCCACTCATCTCGTTGGTTTCCTGTAATCGGTCAATGACCGACCAAAGTAATCCAAAAGTCTAGATTAGACGAACAAATCGGTTGGCTCCAACATAATTGGCATGGGTTTCGCGGCAAGAAGTGCATTGAACCTTGAACATGTACCAGAATGGGTTCTCTTCAGAGTCATTTGGCCGCAGGTTAGTGACACTATATGTTAATGCTTGTTAACACAACTCATGGATGGTTGGAATGCCATCGTTGCACCTACCCTGTCAGCTCGGCGGTAAGTACCAGGGCAAACATTTGGATAGAATGGGAGCCGGAGTCTAAGGGGGAACAAGGGTTTGATCATAAATTTGTGTCTGGATAGAGCTATCTTCAGAATGAAAAGCAGCATGAGCCCAAGGCCTGCGCGATGCGGTGCAAGTGACGCATGGTGGGGTTGAAGTGGGGTGTGAGAATAGCAGCCCACTTTGGGAACAGCGGAAACACGTGACTGGCATAATCGTACCACCAACGACTGGTCAATTTCTCGCCTGAGCTCCGCGAAACACCTCAATTGATGGGCCGCCATCAGCGTCAGCACCTCGATCACCAAGCAATGTCCTAGCGGCAAAGGAACCCCGGCAATGCAGTCCCTCTGGTCGAGAGCCGGTCAGGCTCATGCCTGTGGCTGTAGAGTCTGCGAGACCGCTGTCAGTGCCCTCGGTCGCCGGGTCACCACAGCCGCCGTACGACCTCGAAAACCGACCTTTGCCGAAATATTCACTGCAGCCTACAGCTCGCTCTTTGCGGGTGCTGCAGTCGTCGATGCCATTCGAAAAGAGGACCGAAGACAGGATTTAGATCGCCAATTGGAGGATGCTCGCCGTGAGCTTGCCGAACTCCAACAGCTCCGGGCACTCGAGACGAAGCGAATTACCGAGAGCCTCGACAATGACCACCCCGAATTGACGCCCGATCAGATGGATGAGCTATGGGCGAGTTTGAAAGCGATATACACTGGCCGCCCATTTATGAAGGAGATCCACAGGCCGGTGTCCTTGAGGGTGTCTGAGTTCATGACGCGATTACAAGAAAACCACTACCACACGCCTGACGATGCTACGATGCAAGAATTGAGACGCACAAACTACGAGAGTCTCGAGCGTGCGATAATGGAAGAGGAGATTGATCCGCTCCTTGCCCGCAGAGCCCCGAAAACCCGACAGCAATTGCACAATGACTCTAGGACAATGGTGCATCTGGTTCGCCAACTTCTCGAACGTGCCGAGGCCAACGACAAATCCACATCCCCTAGCCCAAGCTTTGAGCAAGCCCGCCAATTGGCTTCCAGACAGAAATCTTTGTATACTTTCGAGTCCATAGATCCCGCCGGGGCCAAGAGGAACAGACAAAAGTTGAACCAGCGGCTTCGGGAGATTGTCAACACCCCACAGCCCAACCTCAAAGAAATGGTCGGCAAAATTTGTTACAACTTACTCATTGCCGCCCATCCCGCGGACATGCATACTTACAACACTCTGATTGTCGCCTTTGACAAATCTGGACACACAAATCTGGCCGAATCATTGGTCAACTCGTTTTTCTACTATCGTCGCTTGGCACCAACTCCTTCTACCTTTGTCGCCATCCTCAACCATTACAAAAACTCCAACAACCATGGGAGGTTTCTGCGTGCAATTTCTTGCTTGACTGGCCTCGATGCGCAAACGGGCGCCAAACTGGGACGTAGACATGTCCAAGATGTTGAACAACAGCAAACATCAAAGGACTGGCTGCAGAACAAGGGCATGACACGCACGGGTGATTGGATCTGGAAACACGCCCCCTTGGATCAACCCTTGGTGGAAACCATACTCAATGGCCTCCTACATTTCAAGCTATTTGACCAGGCCGCTACCTTTTTCGTCGCTTGTATGAAGGCCAAGGTTTCATTGAGCACCAACATCATCAAGCAACTTTTTGATGAGTGCATCCTGGCCCTGGATTGGAGGGCAGCCGTGCGCTTAGTGCGTGGCTTTACAAATATTCACAGTGGCTTCCCGATGATGGTGCTTGACCGAGAGGACAGCGCTTCGTACCTCGTTGATCGACTTCGCGTGTTGGTAGATATCTGTGGCCTTAACAGCTATAGTCAAACTGGCCCCAAGTCGATGTTGGTCAACTTGGGAATTTCCAACGTCAAATTTGGCCGGCTTATGGATGCACTCGCTCGAGCTGATGCTACCTCCGAGTTGAGTTTGGATTCTCAGAATAGTCTTGTCGACTCTGAACTCGATATGATGTCAGCCTCATCCAAGAGCAGACTCCTCCAAATTGAGAGTCTGTGGAAGGAATATGCACTGGTACAAAGGACAACGCAGTCGATTGAGAGTAAGCTTCTGTACCCGGACTTTTCTCCTGGATTTCGAACTTCAATGGCCCGTCATATCATCACGTCTACTCAGCAGCAGTCTCTCCAGCTGAGCCAAGAATTTGTCGAGGCGTTCTCCCAGAAACTTGATGTAAAGGGGATCAGAGAAACCCTGGAAGCGTGTGAGAAATTCCAGAGTTCGATGAAATTAGCCGAGAGTGGTCTGAAGCCTGAGGCTGGATGGGATATGGCCGGGCTTGGTCAGCAAGCGGTAACTGAGCCAACCGAGGAGGAAAGCCAGCTGGCGCCACACGGTGATGGGCACTCGGCATCAACACTAAACGGGCCGGGCATTCCAACGATGGGACAACGGATAAACGCCCGACCAAGACCGTTGAAGGCGAGACCGATGAGAGTGCTGTCGTGGCCAGTGCCGGATCAGCGACCGGTGTACTCGGGACAAAGCCAGCTAGTTGAGTTGGGATAGAAGAGGAGGGAGGGCACTTGTACAGGACAAGATTTGATTGTTATTTTTCTCTTTTTAGAACAGCGATGTTGCATACCACGATGCGTGTAGAGACTACTTTGACTTAACCTTATCTATTATATCAATGCATACCTGAGGAGGCGTTCTGAAGACAGTTTTTTTTGTAGTAAGAATAGAGTTGGTTGCAACAATCTTGACACATCTCCGTTAGCATTCCGCAGACTGGGACCCTCGACCCTGGACTCAGTCTGGCACCAGCTATCTGCTGGTGTCGCTGCTAGTATGTCATGTGGTGGGTGATGGGTCCGCCCTTGGGTCCGCCACCAGCCCAGGGGCACAGGCATACAAGTGGGAATCCGAGGCTCGTGACCTCGGAGAGAATAAGGATCTGATCGGCAGAGGAGGATATGGCGAGTGAGACAGAAAAATAAAAATTGAAACACCAGCGGGTTGGTTGACGGGGCCCTCGGCCGGTGACGTCTGCCCCTTTGGAGGGTGCGCGCGCACCGGTGCCGGCGAGGGACGGCGATGACGATGCGCCTACGGTCCCCTCCCCTTCTGCCCCCCTATCCCTGGAGAGAAAGCGGGGAGGAATTGGCAAGCGAAACACAACAGTTGGCAATGGACAAATGGGCGGTCAGGGTCAGACGGAGCCAGCCGCGGAGCGTGCGAGGTTCAGTCGACAGTCGAGGAGCGAGAGACGACGGGGTGGTGCGCCGTGGCCGTGGCCCCCCCCCCAGAGTATCGCTCTCTCTGCGACCATGGACCGAAGAGGCCGTATCAAACCGGGTCGCGGGCGAACCCAGAATCTCGGTTCAATGCCGTCGAGCGGACCAAGGTGGCCAGTCACGAGGCCCAGAGGGTCCACGGTCGCCAATGGACGGCGAGAAGTGGTTGGACGCCAGCTAGGGAGACGCCCCTCACCCACCGAGCCCTGGCCTTCCCACCGGGCTCCCACTGGAGGGGGATGATGCACTGTCAGACGGCCGCTGAAACCTCCCAACAGGCGCGGCAGGACAGTGCTGAAGAAACTGGGAGGGACTGGAGGGACAGCAGGGACAGAGCCGCCAGTGGAGCTGTCGCTACACCCCCCACATGGAATCATCGCCGCCTTCACAATCCAGTCGACAAGCGCGCAGAAGCCAGTGCCGATGCCGACGTTGGCAGGCATTTTTTTTTCTTATTTCCCCATCGAGATCCGGCCCTCTCTCCCTCTCATCTTCGTCTCACCTCATCTATCCGGCACCTCCTCCTCATGGATTGTGTCGCCGATTGCCTGCTCCTCGTCGCTTCCACCGCCTACTCCTGAGCGCACCCGCCAGTTCCAGGACCGCCGCCAGCTGCTTTGCGCTTTGCCGCCAACCCGCTGCACCTCCAAAGTAAACCGGGTGCTGGCCTGTTCTCTGCAGCTCCTAGCAGTTGCCGGGTCGTCTATTTTGCCTCTGTTGCCAATTGATTGCGGAAAAGCACTATCTGGGCTGCTGTCGCATATCTCTCTTGCGTCGCTCGCTGTCACTCTGACTCTCACTGTCACTCACACTCACCTTCTCACCCCCCGGGCCTTTTTTTGAAATCAGAGTAAAACCCATATCTATCCGTCCAAAGCATAGCCTCGGGTTGCGATACACCCCACTCTTGCTCTCACGCGACACAGACTATCCCTCCTCCTCTCTTTAAGCCCCTTGTTCACTCATACCTTGTCGCCATGAAGTTTGGCAGAAAGTAAGTTCCGCGCCCTCCCCAGCACCCGTCCAGACCACTTGTGCTAACTCCCATCGAGCCTCCCGCGAAACCAGGTCCCCGAGTGGGCGGCCTCGTATATCAACTACAAGGGACTCAAGAAACTAGTAAAAGCCGCCGCAGAAAAGGCGAGGAATGGTGAAAACGTGGATCCTGCAGGTGGGCGGCTTCCTCGACTCTCCGTCGGGCCCTGAGCCTCTCCCCTAACTCCCCAATCCAGAATTCTTCTTCGCCCTAGATCGCAACCTAGAGGATGTCGACTCTTTCTACAACAAGAAGCTCGCCGACGCCTGCCGCCGGCTCAACCTCCTCTACAACCGCTATGGCCGAGCTCCCGATGTTGCCGCAACCCTTGACCAGGACGAGATCGAAGAGGTCATGGGCGCCCTCCTCGAGCTGAGGAGCCAGCTGAGAAACTTGCAATGGTTCGGTGAGATTAACCGCAGAGGATTCGTCAAGATCACAAAGAAGCTGGACAAGAAGGTCCCCGCCATCGTGACTCAGCACAGATACATCACAACAAAGGTTGACCCCAAGCCGTTCGCCAAGGAGGCTAACACAGCCAGGTTACTCTCTGAGATTAACAAATGGTTGTCCGTACTCGCTGATGCACAGAACTTTGACGATGCCATGTCAGATCACTCAACTCGATCTCTGGGACGGGCGTCCACCAAGGCCATGCTCAACCTGCCCCAGGCGCAGCTAGACCTGCTGGACCAGGCCGTTCGCAACGATGACGTTGCGGCGCTCAAAGCCGGCCTTGAAGAGAACAATGTCGGCGCCGAGGAAGGCTCCCAGGTTCTATTATTAAATCTCCTTCAACGTTCAATCTCCACACGTGCCAAGGCATGCATCACATTCCTTCTTGATAACATCAAGAGTCTTGATGAGCCTGATGACATCAATGGGCGAAACTGCCTTCACCGGCTCGTCATTCACATTGGTCGCACAAAGTCTTCCCCTGAAGACCAGGATTCACAAAAATACCCGGTACCTGCCGGTGCAGAATTTAGTAACAAGCATCTGCAGCCAGCCGTCTCGACATTGGCCCCGCCCAAGGCCCTCAACACCAACGAGACGAAGCTGCTCGGCAACGAAGACGAGGTTGTCCAGCTTTTCGTCTATCTGCTTGAGCAGCTCCGACCCGAGCAGCGAGTCGCGCTCAAGACTAGGGACTCGTTTGGCCGCCTGCCTCTGCACTACGCGGCTCAGTTCGGATTCGTCGTTGTTTGCCAGATCATCATGTCCAAAATGCAGGAATGGGACCAATTCCATGTCAAGGATGGAATCGACACCCCTGAGTGGCAGGATAACGACGGGTTTGCGCCCCTGCACCTGAGCGTCGTCGGCGGTCACCCTCTGACGACTCAAGCTCTCCTTAAGGGTGAGAACTGGGAGGGTAGCAGCGAGGCCAAAGCAGAGATTCGAAAGACAATCTCTACGTCTGGCGCCGTTCTGGCTCTCGCCACCAAGTGCAACTACAGCACCATTGTCCAAATGTTGGTGGACGCAGGCGTCAACATCAACTGGACCGACAAGACCAACGAAACCGCTCTCCACGTGGCTGCCCGATTTGGCCACGACGAGTGTGCTCGAGTCATTCTAAAGGGTAACGGCTCTCAAAAGGCCGATCTTGAGATTACAGAGAATACCTATGCTTGGACTCCGCTCCACGTTGCTGCCGTAGATGGCAGGCTTTCCGTGGCTCAGCTCCTTGTCGAGGCTGGAGCAGACGTTACGCGTTTGGACTCGTCCGGATGGACCGCAAGAGAGCATGCCGCCCTCAGGGGGCACGTCGATATTGCGAGACTCCTCGTCTCCGATAACAAGGAGGAAGAGGAGCCGCCCGTCCGGCCAGTCGATACCCTCCAGCCAACTCCTTCTGAAAGCTCCTCCATCGAGGGACGTCGCTCTAACGGGGCGAACGCGGCGCCTCGATCGGCGGAGCCTGTAAAGAGTTTCGGTCACCGATATCTGACCCAGGAAAGCCTCGTCCTGGTTTCCCTCGGATCCATGGACATGCGAAAGAATATCGAGCCCGTTCATCTGGACCGAGTGCCGCTCGCCGAGGCTCACAACACCCAGCTGGACACTGCGCTTTCCATCGTGGTGACGGCTCAGGGGGCTCAGGGCGAGCCCACGATTATCGATCTCCCCGTCCACGAGAACATTGCCACGGAGCCTGTCGTCTTCACCACGACAGACGCCTCCAAGGTGAAATTGCTGTTTGACATTGTGCCAACCTACTCTGGCAGCGAGAAGAACAAGATTGGCCGTGGTGTCGCTCTCCTCTCTTCGGTCAAGCCCACGCTGGGTTCACGCCGAATGAACCTTCAGGGAGATGTATGCGTCCCAATCGTGTCGAGCAGCCTCGACGTCATTGGAACCGTCAACTTCAACTTCTTGGTGATTACGCCGTTCCACCACCCCAACATGGAAATCACATCGCGCCAGACCTACTGGAAGAAGATGGACTCGACCATGGTCATCGGTCACCGCGGTCTCGGAAAGAACCTCACATCCAACAGGTCGCTCCAGCTGGGTGAAAACACTCTGCCCTCTTTCATCGCGGCTGCCAACCTGGGAGCCCAGTACGTCGAGTTTGACGTCCAGTTGACCAAGGACCACGTCCCCGTCATCTACCACGACTTCTTGGTCAGCGAGACGGGAATCGACGCTCCCGTCCACACGTTGACCCTGGAGCAATTCCTTCACATCAACCCCGATTCCCGCCGACCTCATAACAGCGCAGCTACGTCAAAACCCGCCACCAACGGCGAGAACGGCACGCGGGCCCGCAGCAACAGCTTCACGCCCAAGCGATCGCAGTCCATGGGCTTCGCCGGCAGCGGCCGCGCCGAGATGGACGAGCGCATGAAGCACACGAGGGACTTCAAGTCCAAGGGCTTCAAGGCCAACTCGCGCGGCAACTTCATCCAGGCGCCCTTTGCTACCCTGGAGGACCTGTTCCGCCGGCTTCCCGAGCACATTGGCTTCAACATCGAGATGAAGTACCCCATGCTCCACGAGAGCGAGGAGCACGAGATGGACACGTACGCGGTCGAGCTCAACTCGTTCTGCGACACGGTCCTCTCCAAGGTCTACGATCTGGCGGGAGAGCGACACATCATCTTCAGTTCCTTCAACCCAGACATCTGTCTCTGCCTCAGTTTCAAGCAGCCGTCCATCCCCATCCTCTTCCTCACCGACGCGGGCTGCTCAGATGTGTGCGACATCAGGGCGTCGTCGCTCCAGGAAGCCATCCGGTTCGCGAGCCGTTGGAACCTGCTTGGCATCGTTTCCGCTGCGGAGCCGTTGATCAACAGCCCGCGGCTCGTCAAGGTCGTCAAGGAAAACGGCTTGGTCTGTGTCAGCTACGGCGTCCTCAACAATGACCCGATTTTGGTACAAGTGAGTCCTTTTTTTCAGTTTTGGTCTTAGTTTTTCTTGGTTTGGGTTGAGTTTCCCGGTGGCTTTCTCCCGGTATACTTTTTTTTTTTTTGCAGAGAGTAGAGAGATAGAGAAACGAGACTAACAGCTGCAACAGCGGCAAGTGAAGCAGGGCATCGACGCCGTCATCGTTGACAGTGTCTTGGCCATCCGAAAGGGGCTGACAAGTGCGGAGCCGGCGGCCAACGGTGACAGCAACGGCCACGGGCTGGCGCTCGAGGAGGAGATGGCCGAGTTGAAGGTCAACGGCGCTGACGGGAGCGCTCAAGTCAGCTCCCAAGAGTAGAAGGGATTGGGATCGGCGCCGGAGAGTACTACGTTTGCGGTGTGTCGGGAGCGTGTGAGAGGAGATCAAATGGGCTGATATGACGGAACTGGGACGGCAAAGACTGAGGACATGTAGTTTTTTTTTTTTCCACCATTTTCTCCTCGCCGCTTCAACAGTTTGTTCTTTTGGTTCTCACATGGGGCTCCTACATAGTTCAACCCACTGTAGGCAAGGGCGCGGAGGCCGGGGAGGAGGAGGGGGGCGGACCAAAGGACGCAGAGTAACTCCGGAGAGACTCCCTTCAGACGCAATTGGATGAGGGTTTTACTACAAAGCATAGCACCTCTTTCTTCTTCTTCTTCTTTTTTTTCGCGGGGCTGAAGAGCTAAGAACCAAGGTGGGATTGATTGACTCGGAAGGATGGCGTTTTCGTGTGTCTCAGTCTCCCCACAGCGCCTCCAGCTCAGAAAGACAACACACAATAGACACACTACGACCTGATGCTGCTTTTGTGCCCAATTTGGTTTGCTTTTTGTCTCACAAGACTGACGAGCCGTAGACGGGGGAAAGGAAATGGTCCAATTGTTTTTTTTTCCTGTGCGGGCGTGGAGAAACATTGCGGATCCGTAGTCCCCGAGTTGTTGTTTCTTTTTTTGCCCTCTGTCTCTGCCCGTTTTCCGAAGCTGGAAACGTCAACCTGACGTGAGA
>NAGG01001594.1:0-29269 GCA_003031705.1 Calonectria naviculata
CTCGGGAGAAGTGCGACTTTTGGGTGGCGGGTGGAGATGAGGGAATTATCTGATGATCTGATAAACCGGATCTGATAAGATCAAAATAGCCTAGCACGCCCAAAAATTAGACGGTGTGCTGTGCTTGCCAGGCATTGCGGCCAACTAATGTACGTACGCACCAAACAGCGCAAAGGAGCAGATTCGCCCAGCGTACGAAGTCCCTCGTCCCTGCAACCTGTGCTAGCGTCCTCTGGAGCCCAAGTTTCATGGTATGGTCTAGATGATGAATTTACGCATGCACAGGATTGGAGTGGTTACCGATGCGATGCGCCCCAGACGCCAGGGGTCCCGACCTATCTTCCTCGCCCAATGCGTCTCCGCCCTGACATCCCTGCCTTGGATGCTTGCAAGGTACCCGATCTACGGACGACAAGAGCCGAGAGGGGGAATTGAACGACTGACGAAAATTTTTCATTCGTTTTAGCTGTGTTTCTACTGGGCGGGGTTTGCCACAGAGTTTGCGAACGCGGGTAGATGAAAATGATCACGAACTGGTCTTCTCCAGTTATCCGTTCTAATTGGGCATGTGGCCACATGCGTAGCTTGTGTGGTCTACCACACGGCCTCCTAGCACACTCGCGTTCCACGAAATAGATGCCCTCTGTAGACGCCTGCATCTACAGGGAACCCACCTGAGACACATTTTGCGGACCCTCCGATGACTCCTGGGTATGTAGGGCGCACCTTTACTACAGATGGTAAATGCATTGGCCATTTGGCGTGTGTTTTGGGCCTTGTTCCTCTAGTAGGGCGTGTATGCAGGCATGGCACGACGACCCTGCTTGGAATGGCACCCTGGGGACTCGACGCCGCAACAAGGACAAAAGAAAAAAAAAGAGGATGCCACATGCCATTTACTAGTAAATCCCGAGTGATAGGACGGCGGCTTTTTTAAAGTTTGGGGGATAATTCAAATGCTTGGGTGTGAATGGTGGATGACCTTGGCTGTGGTTCGACAACTCCTGCTGATCCTAGGACGGACTACTCCGGCGGCTGCGAACATCCTCATGTTAGTGAGTACTAGCAACGACGATGGCTTTTACCATCTCGTTCAGCTGGGCACTGTTAGTGCCACAAACCTCCGCTCTCATCCCAAGATCCCACCGCTAAGATCTCTCGCCAGTCCTCGCCAGTCCTCGCCATCCCGCGCCCTGCTCTACGCACCCCCTGTCGCTCCCCCAAGAACCGCCTTTGCCGTCCGTGGGCATGGTGGCTTGGTTCGCCGAACTGGAGAGGGGCGATTTACGTACAGAAGTATCCCACGGGACGGTCCACATCGGCAGTTCCCATCACGGTAGAGATGTGCACGTTTCCGAGGTCTTATGGCGGTTGTATAGCCCGGCCTGGGTACGTTGCCCTCGTCGCCGACTAGCCCGCGTCCGGAATGAGAAGAGACGTTGAACGGGAAATGTGACAAAGTTGGGCGCGGCGCCTCGAACCATACCAGCATGTTCGAGCAGGCAGAGGGAGAGGGAAAACAGAGTTCGGAATTGCTCGCTCCCGTCGGGCCCCGGTCCCATCCTTCGAGAATAGTTGATCGATGTGACGCACGCTCTGGCTTGTGCGACTTTCCTCAACGGAGCAGCAGTTCGTACATAGGTAGCATCGTGCTGGAGACGCTGCGGAGTTTGGGACTACGGATGGGACTTACCGAGTGATCGATCAGACAGCTGCTACACGATGTACCTGCTTTGGCTCGAGATGATTTGCTCGGGTTGTGTATTTTCGCATGTAATATTCGCACCCTCGTTGGGCTGCATTTTTCCCATTTTCACCGTTCATCGCGGTAAAATTGAGTTGGTCTAGGTTAGCTGATCGGCTTTTTTATTTTTATTTTTATTTTTGCAGATGCACACTAGGACGGACCATATCGGCCGTGGCTCTGTGCCCAATCTCCCCAAAAGAGGTCGCCTGGGAGCTTGCGAGTGCACTAAGAGCTCTCTGTTCGGAGCCCGGCTTGGCACTACGAGGCGCTACCTAGGTACCTGCTGGGCCTGCTGAACTGCCCGCCCAGATGACCCGCCGAAACTATGGGCACCTGCTAGGTCGGATCAAGGTGGGCCCCCCGTCCCGAATGCAAACCCCACGCCTACCCACCGCCGCCCACAATTTGCCCACGTCCATAGAGCCATAGCCCACACCCACCTGGCTACCCACTCGTCATCATCATCTGGAAACTCCTCCTCTCAACTCCAGAGGTCGACATTTCCGGCTTCCTGGGCCACGCACTGCTGGCTGACTGAGCCGCACCGCAGAGGGGCACCGCAACGGCCCTTTGTTGAGATGCCGGGTGCTCGCCAGATCCGATCCAAGACGAGAAAGGCGCCATATCGACCCATTCCATTTCGGACCACGGCGTTACACGGCTTCGCAGCTTGCCCAGTCTGCGATTGCTGTTTCCGACACCCCCAGAGCCTGCCGTCCTATCCCTTCCTGTCCTATCCGCGCCCGTGACTGAAACTCGCAGCACAGAATCTCCCACGCGCCTCCCCATGATCCCTTGCAACCCTGACCCGCCGCTATACCGGTTCCAAATCTCAGTGCCGATGCCTGTATGCCACTGCCAATGCTGCTCGCTTCAGCCATCCGTCGCCTTCTCCGCTTTCCCCCATTCACCCAAGTTACGGGCCTGTCCTCGGTCTTCAGCCTCTTCACCTCGGAGAACACCTGCCTCCACAGCCACGACAAGACCCTAAACACCGCATCTTCTCTCGGTGATCCGAATACGCACCACCCACTCAGCTCACTCACCAACGTGCATCCCGTCCACTTTCTTGGCTCATCCCATTAACCTTTGTTCTCTCCCCCTTCATCTTCCCACGTCTCTTGGGCAAGTATCCATAGCCCGTATTAATTAATCATCAATCCTGCCTATTCCCGTCCCTTAGCTCCGTTGCTCCCCCCACGGAATTTACAGTTTGGTCCGACATCTCGCTCGCTCTCTCGTCAACCTCACTTCTTTTCTCATCTCGACTGGCGTTGCGCCGTCTCTTTTCTCCCATGCCTCACATCTGCACCATGTGCCGCGGCTTGATTTGATGTATTCTTGCATCGATCCCCCACGAAACATCCATGCCTGTAGGTGCCCACCGCGACAGCTTCAAAACTAAGCCATGCCTCTTTGTCCTTGCCCTCGCCCGTTTCCTACCCCATCCGGATTTGCTTTTGCTGTCGTTGCGGCTGCGGCTGCGGCTGCAGCTTATCCTCATCCTCCTCATCCTTTCCCTGCCGTTCCCCCCGAAGACGCTGCTGGATGATCCCGAGTATTGATGAGGGTAACCTTGTCGTTATCGTTGTCATGTTTCCCCGGGATGCGCACATGGACGCACATTTTGGCGCAAGCACACGCCCCTCCTTCTTCGCTCATGCTCTCCCGGCCGCCACCGTTGCTATACGCAGGCGACTATATCGAAATTTCCCGATGGCATCAACATATGGCCCTGGTCCTTCCGCTCACTGGGAGAAAATCGGGCATCCACATTCACCCACGCAATCCATGAGCATTGTCCATCAGCCCCGCACCGGACGGACGCCGGCCGAGGTCATGCTCTCGGAAGGAGATCGAAACAATGGGCAAGATGCTGGGCCATGGACCTAGTTACCCCGTGTCAGACCATGATCTCGCTTGTTCGCTTATGTGCACCTCATCCCACGCGGATGGCAAGCGACAAAGCTGGGTATTACATCCCATGCGGCTCGTGAACCGAGGCGTGCTCCGTCGTCCTTCCTCGCATTAAGCCGTCGCCGCCACGGAGCTACTAGTGACCACCCGGCCCGGATACTACCTGCGTACGTACTCAGTACTCAGTTGTATTGAAGAGCGTGGATGGGATGGGGTGCCTGAGCTTTTTCTGAGACACGTTGAACCCTTGGATCCTTGGAACCCGTCGAGAACTGACAGGGATTAGCCAACCTTGATCGGGTTGGTTCGTCGATCCTAGACCGGTCGGACTTGAGCTGGTTGCCAAATCGGTGTCGAGGGATCCAACAAAGGCCCCTCCCGCCATAGCCCGCAAGGCGAGCTTACTATCTCTGGTAGTGGATTTTTTTTCCAGTCCGGTAGACCTCTACTAGCTGGGCAGCGTTAGTGTCTCGATGAGGCTTCGCATCTAAGGCTAGGCGGCAATCGTGACGCCATTGCTGGTTCATGTTAAGCCCAAAGGCCGCCGCGCCAGGCTATCGGGGCCACCATCCCACGCTCACCCCAGCCTCGCCGTGATGCTCCCCACGGCTACACGGACACACCCCACGACACTATGACACGCCGGCCTGCCCACCCCCCCCAATCAAGCAGGCTACCGTCCCGACTCATACCACCCACGCGTGCACCCGGCCGGTTGGAGAAGTGCATTGTCTCACTCGCCCACTCCCCCCCCTTTGCGCTCGCTGTTTCCTCTCATTTGCTGTCGCCGTTGTGCTGCTGAGCTATGCTGAGTAATTCCAAGACGCTGACAGGCTGGTTTAAAATTCCATGACATCCTCCCATGCACGCCCCCCGATGAGGTGAACCACGCCGTGCAACCTCTAAACCTGCTCGGACGAATCATCGCCGTTCCGATTAAACGACAGCTGACGGCTGTTCACTTTAGAAACGTCCCTATTCGTGGCCGCAGTCTCCTCACCTTGCCTTGTCATCCGTCCATCCCGCCTTTGGCTCCGCGTGGTGGAAACGTAGAAGCAGCCTGATGTTGGTCCACCCAATCTGAGCGAATGGCGTGGTTGCCGACCTCCTGTGCCCCAGAAAGAGGCGCATGACTGACTGCAACATTCCCCAAAAAGGCCTTGTTTCTGCATGCACACTCCTACTGCTGCTATTCCATATTGCCATCGTGTATGTTGGTGGTCGTTGGCTCTATCCGCACCGATTGTCACCCTCACCCGCAACCTCGCCGCTGCCTATACTTTTGCCCTCGCCCTCCCAAAGCCTTGTCTTTTATTGCTGGTGATCATCTTTTTTTCTCGTCCTCGTGCCCCTCATACGCCGCAGCAACATGGATCCTGCCGGTTTGTCTATTCTGAACGAGCACGCCAATAGGCTGCCCGGCCCGGCCCTCTTACACCACCTTGTCAGTGCACCCAGCCAAGACACAGCGCTGGATTACATGGGAGACGGGAAAAGGATTTCTTTCAACTACCGCCAACTCCACGATGCAGCAGATGTCCTAGCCTCGCGCATAACGAGAGCTGCGGGCGAAATCCGGGGGCAACTGGTCATTCCAGTTCTTATTCATCAATCTCCTCTCCTCTACACCACGCTCCTGGCCATTCTAAAAGCTGGAGGAGCTTTCTGTCCGTTGAACATTGATGCGCCCTCAGAGAGAGTAAAATTTATCCTCAAAGATGTGGATGCAAGTGTTGTTGTGGTTTCTCGGGAGCTCCGCTCTGGAATTCCCCTGGATGTCAGTTCCACTGTTATTGTGGTAGACGAGGAGGACTGCATCCCAAGTCCAATCCCTGAATCATTACCTGAACACCGAAAGCCCACACCCGAGGACCTCGCATATGTCATGTACACATCAGGTTCGACGGGCACTCCAAAAGGAGTTGGCCTCTCCCATGATGCGGCCACTCAAGCGCTCCTTGCCCACGATAGGCACATTCCATCATTCTCTCGCTTCCTGCAATTTGCAGCTCCCACATTTGACGTTTCCGTCTTTGAGATATTCTTTCCTTTATTTCGAGGATGCACCCTAGTCACAGTGCGCCGGGCAGAGATGCTAAACGATCTTCCTGCTGCGTTACGGACCATGGAAGTAGATGCATGTGAACTGACTCCTACGGTTGCCGGAAGTTTGCTCAGAAAACGAGAAAACGCTCCCAGTCTGAAGCTTTTGCTGACCATTGGCGAAATGCTAAATGCACCGGTTGTGGAGGAATTTGGAGGCGATGCCACCAAGGATAGCATGCTTTGGGCCATGTACGGCCCAACTGAAGCCACCATTCACTGGTAATTAGCGTGCCAAACCCTAAAGAAACTCTCGTACTAACTCTCAGCTCTAGCACTCTCCAGACAGCGTTTTCGACCGACTCATCAACAGGGAATATCGGAATTCCTCTCGATACAGTCTCTTGCTTCATTATTGAAGAAGTCGATCCTGGGTCAGCAGAGCCTCAATTTAAAGTTTTACCCCAAGGTGAGGTGGGCGAACTTGCAGTTGGTGGGTACCAGCTTGCAGTTGGCTACATCAACCGACCGGAGCAGACCAACTCCGTCTTCATCGAAACACCATACGGTAGAGTATACCGCACAGGAGACAAGGCTCGACTTCTTCAGGATGGTACGCTGGAATGCCTCGGTCGCATTTCGGATGGCCAGGTCAAGCTTCGCGGCCAGCGTCTCGAGCTCGGTGAGGTAGAGCAAGCCGTTCTCAGAACATCTGGATGCCACAGCGCAGTGGCTGCTGTGCTAGGTTCCATTCTGGTAGTGTTTTGTGCAGTTGACCCAGGGGTTTCTGAAGATGCCATTCTGGAAAAGTGCAGAGATTGGCTGCCCCAGTACATGGTACCGGGTGAGGTGATTTTGATGGATGAGTTTCCCCGGTTACCAAGTGGCAAGATTGACAGAAAGCAAATGAAGGCGGACTATGAGCAGCAAAAGACAGATCTTGCCGAAGACGCCACGGACTTGGAGCCTACAGATGAGCTTGAAACCAATATCATTAGCATTGTGTCTGATGTGTTGAATTTCAAAGTCAATAGGTCCACTCCACTAGCTGCATCAGGTCTTGATTCTCTCAGAGCGATCAAGCTGGCCTCGGCCCTCAGAGAATCAGAGTTTGACTTGAACTCTGCTAAAATACTGGCAATGAAGTCAGTCGCCGATATTGTTTTGGCCATTCGAAAACAGCCAGCTACAAAGCCAACCAGCTCTCCCGCAAGCGAAATTAGCTTGTATGGGGATCTGACCAGCATCATGACGGCCAATAGTGCTGTGCTAGAAGAGACAATGCGAGATCTTATTGAGGATATAACGTATTGTACTCCTCTACAACTAGCCATGCTAGCAGAAACGTCCCGGGACCCTGCTGCATATTGCAACGAGATTGAGCTGGAAGCCCCGGAAGATGTTACAGCGGCGCAAGTCTCAACATGCCTCGAGGAGCTGGCTCAGCATAACGAAATATTACGCACTGGTTTCTCAACATGGAATGACAGCTTCGTATCCGTGCTCTTCAAGAACTTGCGTTCCGAGCAAACCAAAACCGTTGATGAGTTCCACAGTGAGTTTACCTTGTCGGAACCTGCAGACTATTTAAACCCACTGCGGATACAAATCCAGCGAGAATCCCCAGGTGTGGGACCGCGCGTGCTTGTTCACGTGCATCACGCAATCTATGATGGTTGGTCAATGGACATCCTTTTATCTGATTTGTCAACTTTGCTGTCCGGTGGTTCATTGACTCGTCGACCACCATTCCGTGATGTTGTTAGGTTCTACAGAGGCATCAAAGACCAAGACATTGATGATGCAGCGAGAGCATTTTGGACTGAGCACTTGGTTGGATGGAACAAGGTGCCGTTTCCCAAACTGAATGCTCGGATCGATGGGATCAGCGAGATCAACACCAATAGAGTGCAACTGGCCATACCAAAAGCCAAGGTTGACCACGAGATCCAGACAATTGGCTGCAGCACTCAAGTGCTCTTTCAAGCCTCTCTGGCACTCTTATGGAGCAGAATTTTGGGAGTACAAGACATCCTCATCGGTTCTGTGACATCCGGGAGAACAATTCCCGTTGCCGGCGTCGAGAGGATTGTCGGGCCTTGCATTGCCTCTCTACCATTACGGGTAGACTTGAGTACAATGGCTGCAAACCTGGACATATTGAACAGCATCCAATCCAGTAACCGCAAGGCTATGCAGCACTGCATGCTCTCCTTGTCAGAAATCAAGAAACTTGCTGGATTGCAGCCCGGCGAAAGCTTTTATGATGTGCTGTTTGCTTATCAAGAGTCTCTGGATAGCTCGTCACGAGCTCGTAACCTGGTCAAAGAGACAAGGCATCTCGATAATCTTGAAACCCCAGTTCTTTTCGAGGTTGAGCCGACTGAGAGTGGGTTTGCGCTGCAAATCACCTATCGCCCAGGTCTCATTCCCTCAGAGTTTATTGAGACTGTTGTGGACCAGTATGAAGCTATTACCCTGCACTTGCTTGAGAATCTTGCGGACCCGACCAAAATGACTGCACGCAACCTCACTGTTCGCTCATCAACATACAACCTTTCGCCAAGTCTTGAGCAACCAAAGGTTGATCTAGCTAGGGCATTTGAGGCTGTGGCTGCTGACACACCCTCGCTTGAGGCCCTCCGCTTCGCGTGGCAGCTCTCAGGCGAATGCATATTCACAGTCTTGTCGTACCGAGAGCTCAATGAGGCTGCTAACCAACTTGCATGGTATCTGAGAAGCCAAAAGGTTGAGGTCGGTGAAGTGGTTGCGATAGTCATGGATAAATCGCCCACCTTGTACGCTTCAATTCTCGCTACTGTAAAAGCTGGGTGCGCGTACCTTCCAATCCTGCCTTCGACCCCTGCTCCGCGCATCGAAGAGATTTTCAAGCAAGGCGAAGTCAAGCATTGCTTGGTTGACAGTTCGTCATTTTCTTTGATTCCATCCTTGCCCAGCACTGAGTTGATCAATGTTGACTCCGACCCCGTTCACGACCAGTCGAGCGCCAATCTTGAGACCCCGGTAGATATTACCCGGCTTGCCTACGTAATTTACACCTCTGGAACTACTGGCGTCCCCAAGGGAGTGGCCTTGCAGCAGGAGAGCATAATGTCCCACCTCTCAGTTTTGAAAGAGTTATACCCGACGAGTTCAAAAGGACAGGGCCGTCTTCTCCAGGCCTGCTCTCAAGCATTTGATGTGTCTGTTTTTGAGATATTTTACACTTGGGTCGTGGGTATGTGTCTTTGTGCGGGCACAAATGACACAATCCTTGAGGACATCGAATACTCCATTCGTGAACTGGATGTGACGCACTTGAGTATGACTTCCACGGTCGCGTCTCTGGTTGATCCCCGAAATGTCCCTGGGGTGGAGTTCCTGGTGACAGCCGGCGAACCCTTGGCTAGGTCTGTGCTGGATAAATGGCACAAGCAGCTATGGCAGGGCTATGGACCCTCTGAAGTGACAAACATCTGCAGCGTTAAGAAGATGAGTGCCGGGGACAATGTGGAGCATTTAGGACACACCTTTTCCAACACGCCCGCTGTTGTTCTTCCCCAAGACGGTCTCGAAGTCTTGCCTATTGGATGGGTTGGAGAATTTTGCTTTGGAGGACCCCAGGTTGCTCTGGGGTATCTCAACATGCCAAAGCTGACGTCCGAGAAGTTCATCCAACACCCTCAGTTTGGCAGGCTCTACCGGTCGGGTGATATGGGCCGAATGCTGCCTGACGGATCTCTTGTTATCCTTGGCCGCATGGATAACCAGATAAAACTGAGGGGTCAGAGAATTGAGATGAGCGAGATCAACAGCGTGGCTGCATCCACTGGTCTATTGAGTTCTGCTGTCACGATCCTGGCTCGGCGCGAGAGCACGGCACCAGATCAGCTGGTCTTATTCTATGTTCCAGACAAGGGACAGACGGATTTCCACGAAATCGAGGTAGATTCTGAGACGCACCGCTCTCTTTTCGCCATGTTTCAATCACGGCTGCCTGCGTACATGATCCCGTCTTATTTCATCCCCGTCTCGACCATCCCACTCATTCCCAGTGGCAAAGTGGATCGGCGTCGACTTCAGGCATGTTTCGAGAGCCTCGAAACAAAATATCTTGAGGCCGTATCGGCTTCCCTGAAGGAGTCACACGGCAATGGCGAATGGACTCCAATGGAAACCATCGTTGCGGAGACAATTGCAAGCTCGACAAAGTCGGCAAGAGAGGATGTTGGCAGATGGACCCCGCTCATGATGCTGGGAGTTGACTCAATCTCTGCTATTCATCTGAGTCGCGAGCTGGGCAGCAAACTAAACAGACGAGTGGCTGTTTCTGAGATTCTTCAGCGCCCAACTGTTGCGCAACTCGCTCGCCATCTGTCAGAAAATGCTGAAAGCCAAAGCAAGACTGAGCTAGTGGAATTCTTCGCCACATCCTTTGTCAAGACAGTAACGGATGCATTTACCCAAGAAGGCAAGGCTGTGGAAGACGTATTGCCTTGCATGCCTTTGCAAGAGGCAATGCTATCTCGCGGTCAGATGAGCTACTACAACAAGGTGCTTTTACGATTGCACATTGAGCCAGAGACTATCAGGTTGCACTGGAAGACAATGACACAAAGGCACGAAATCCTGCGTACTTGCTTTGTCACCACATCGGACTCGCAGAGAGCAATTGCTCAGGTAGTTCTTAGGGATTGGGAGATCCCCTGGATGGAGCTAGATGTCAATGACCCATCATTTGATGGTGCCGTTCAGGAACATCTCCACACTCTCCCGGAGCCAATTGACTCACGAAAGCCTCCTGTGTCCCTTGCACTTTTGCGGTATCGGGGATCGGCATTCTTGTCCTTCATTTGTCACCATGCGCTTTATGATGCTGTCGCCATGGAGCGGCTTCTTAAAGAGGTAGAGGCATTGGCCGGTGGAGTCGAGCTTCCTCCTCACGTGTCATACCAAGGTTTCTTGCGAGCGGCAATGGACTTGCCTGAAGACGTTGGAGACTTTTGGTCTGAACAATTCCGTGGCTATCAGCCTTCGAGCCTGTTCGATACCATGGCAAATGAGATGAACCAGTCTACCCACACCACCTCACTTGACTTCCCTCTGGCCGAGCTCCAAACTTGCATCCGTAACCTTGGTACCTCCCTGCTTTCTGTCTGTCAAGCTAGCTGGGCGAATGTGCTATCTATGGTTCATGATAAGACGGATGTTTGCTTTGGAAACGTCGTGAGTGGTCGTACTCTGGACATAGAAGGGCTTGACAGGCTTGTCGCTCCATGCTTCAATACGATCCCAGTCCGAGCAGACTTTTCTAACAACTGGAGCAACATTGAGTTGGTCAAGTACCTGCAAAAGCGGAACACTGAGGTGCTGCCCTATCAATTTACGCCACTGCGCCTCATTCAACGCAAGGTCAACCGAGCAGGCAGGCATCTATTTGACACTCTCCTCCTAGTTCAGAAGCCGCTTCAGGATATTGATAGCAAGGTATGGACCCTCGAGGGAGATTCGGGAGACATGGATATACCACTTGTCTGCGAGGTTGTTCCATGTCCGAGCATCAACTCCTTGGTCATCAATATCCATCGTGACATGGACATTGTCACTGGTGATGTTGCTACTGCATTGGCCGACGCATTCAAGTTCCTTCTGAGGTCAACACTCATCTCGCCGCACGCTACGGTGATGGACAAGAGGCGTTTACCCACGACCCTTGGTCCTGCATTGAGCACTCTGAAGCCGCGACAAGAGAGATCGGAGACCTCAGCCTACAATCAGCACGATGACCAGGAGTGGGGCGACATGGAAATTAATGTACGAGGAGTCCTTGCACGTCTTTCTGGAGCTTCCGAGACCCAAATCAGGCGACACACCACAATATTCCAGCTCGGATTGGACAGCATCAATGCGGTCCAGATTGCGTCCATTTTGCGCCAGGACGGGTTCAACATTTCGGCGTCTGATGTTATTGAATGCCCTACCTGTGGCAAGATCGCGGCAAAGCTTCTCGAGAATTCTGTTCAAAAGGACTCTGCACCGCAACAGGTATACGACTTTGACCAGTTTTCACGCCAAGTTTTCGAGGAAGTTCGCAGTAAATTGTCGAGCGATGCCCAGATAGAGGCGTTGCTTCCTTGCACACCGGTTCAGTGTGCGATGATTGCGTCTTTCCTGCAATCTGGTGGAGACCACTACCTGAATGCGGTCCGCTTTGAGGTTAACCAAGGTATTACGGTTGAAGCCTTGAAGGAAGCCTGGAGCTCCCTCCAAAAGAGCCACCCTATGCTGCGGACTACCTTTGTCCCAGTGGACCATGATGATGCATCATTTGCAATGGTGAGGTATCAGCCAGGATCAACACCACTGCCGGTGGAGGTTTCCCAGTTGCCCAACGGACCAGATTCAGAACTTATCCAGAGAAAGAGGGACTTTGCACAGCACATTCAAGGCTCGCCTCATATTTTACCGTGGAAGGTAATTTTGACTGAAAAGGACAAGCAAGTTACTATGAGCTTGGTCATCCACCACGCACTTTATGATGCGCCATCGCTTCAAGGGATGCTAGATGAGCTGTCAAGAGTACTGAACAAGCAAGCACTGCGGGGATTCTCGACCATTGAGGTAGCACTGTCAACAATATTGTCCAACTCTCTAGGAAGCCAAGACAAAGAGAAGGAGTTTTGGGAAGCAAAAGCCAGCCAAGCCGTTGTGAACAAATTTCCCGTCATGACGCCCCTGCGCATCGAGAACCGAGTTGTTCAGGCAGACGTAATGGCTTCCTCTTTGTCCTTCTCCGACCTCCAACGAGCAACACAGGCTTCAAACATATCCATCCAGGCTGCAATTCAAGCCTCTTGGACCAGAGTGCTTGCTTCGTATCTTGGCGAGAGTTCTGTTGTGTTCGGCGTTGCACTTTCTGGTCGAACCACTGATGAAACGAAAGACGCACCATTTCCTTGCCTGAATACTGTCCCTATCGTGGCACGCAATAGTCCATCCAACGATGAGCTCCTGGAGTACATGATGGAGTATAACCAGCATTTGCACAAGCATCAATTCTCTCCGCTTAGCCAGGTTCAGCGATGGCTAGGTCACCCAGTGGGGACCATCTTCGACACCCTAATCGCTTACCAAAAGATGGACACTGATAGGCAATCAGAAGCTCCATGGAAAGCTGTCGCGGATGAGGCGATGGTCGAATATCCCATTTCCCTTGAGATTGAACCCGTTGAAAATGACGAAATTCGTCTTTGCATCACATACTACACTGATATTCTTCCTCAACCACAAGCTGAGCTATTGGTCAAGCAATTTGACCTGACTCTTGCGCATATAACTTCGAACCCTCAGGGACAGGAAGACGACATTTACAAAAAAAATCCTGAGCTATACTCGATCCTGCCACCTGTTTCACCAACCCTTAATGCGCCAGTTCAGCTTCTTCATCAATTTGTCGAAACTGGGGTCATTATCAATCCAGACAAAGTTGCACTCGAATTCGTTTCTGGATTCAAGGGTGAAACGCCGATTAAGCAACAGTGGACGTACAAGGAGTTCAATCAGATGGGAATCAAGGTCGCGGATATGCTCAAGGACAAGGCCACTCCTGGAAGCATCATTGCAATTCACTTTGACAAATGCCCCGAGGCATACTTCTCCATTTTGGGTATCCTCAAGGCAGGCTGCTCTTTCGTCGCACTGGACCCAACAGCTCCCGTTGCACGGAAGCAGTTTATCGTACAAGATTCCAAGACCCCTTGCCTTTTGACTACAGACGCTAATGCCCTTGGGTTTGATGTCGATTGCATGATTCTCGCTATCAACAAGGATTCTCTTGAAGCTTCTGCTCTGCCGGAGATTGAGTACAAGCCAGCTATTTCCCCTTCAGATACCTGCTATTGTTTGTACACCTCAGGCACAACAGGCACTCCGAAGGGCTGCGAGATCACACATGATAATGCAGTGGAGGCGATGATGGCTTTCCAGGAGCTTTTCAAGGGCCACTGGGAGGCTGATTCACGATGGCTCCAGTTTGCGTCGCTGCATTTCGATGTATCAGTCCTTGAACAATACTGGAGCTGGTCTGTGGGAATCGCCGTTGTCGCTGCACCAAAGGACCTGATTTTGGACGACCTTACTGCTACAATCAACAGACTGGACATTACTCACATTGACCTGACGCCCAGTCTGGCCCGCCTTACACATCCCGATGAAGTACCCAGTCTCTGTCGCGGTGTCTTTATTACTGGTGGTGAGTCGCTCAAACAGGAAATTCTGGATGTTTGGGGACCTAAAGCCGTCATCTACAATGCATACGGCCCGACCGAAGCTACAATTGGTGTCACTATGTTCCAACGCGTCCCCGTCAATGGGCGACCGAGCAACATTGGCCCACAATTTCCCAATGTCGGCTCCTACATCTTCCGACAGGGTACCGAGATTCCCGTGATTCGTGGCGGAGTCGGAGAGTTGTGCGTTTCAGGTAAGCTTGTTGGTAAGGGATACTTGAACCGACCAGAGCTCACCGAAGAGCGCTTCCCCACGCTCAAAGAATTTGGCGACCGAATCTACAGAACTGGTGATCTGGTAAGGGTGCTCTATGACGGCTGCTTTGACTTCCTGGGTCGTGCCGATGACCAGGTCAAACTGCGTGGACAGCGACTTGAGATTGCCGAAATCAACCATGCCATTCGAACTGGTGTCAGTGAAATTCATGATGTAGCCACTATTGTGACGCGCCATGGAACGAGTGGAAAGGATGTCCTCGTTTCCTTCATCGTGGGCGAAAAGTTCAAGGACCTGGAGCTCAAGGTTCTCACAGATGAGCAAGGATTGGGAGCAAAGGCTAAGGAAGCTTGCCGTTCACGACTTCCAGGGTATATGGTGCCGACTTACATCTTCGTTTTGCCTTATATCCCATTGTCATCCAACAATAAGGCTGAGGTAAAGGAACTCAAGAGACTTTTCTCTGAACTCTCTCCCGAGGAACTTATGGAACTCTCTCACGCAGCTACCGTGCCCGTTTCCGTTGCTGCGGCTGAGACTCTAGGCAAATTGGTTGAGGTCATCGCCGAGTTTAGCAAAATGAAGCCAGAAGACTTGAGCTCGTCAGTTAGCATCTTTGATGTTGGAGTGGATTCTATCACGGCTCTGAGACTCTCGGCCCTTTTAAAGTCTCGAGGCTTCAAGTCTGCCTCACCAGCCGTGCTTCTCAAGTATCCCATTATTGGCGATCTTGCAAACTCTCTTGCCAAAACCACCACTAACCAACAAGAGAAGCTTGTTCGCGAAGTAAAGCAATCTATCCAGGCCTGTGGACACAGATATCGCGGACTTGTTTGTCGTAGCCTTCAGGTCAAGCCCAAAGACATTGAGTACATTGCTCCTTGCTCGCCTCTTCAACAGGGAATCATCTCACGAAGCATGACCATGGAACCTCGGGATGCCTATTTCAACATATTTGAGGTGGAATTGCAACATGAAACACCGAAAGACAAGCTGATTGCTGCCTGGAATGAATTGGTCCAGTCTGAGGCGATTCTGAGGACCTCTTTTGTGCCAACCACAAATGGCTTCATTCAAGTCGCGTTACGAAATTCCTCGCCTCCCTTTGGGGAAGAGACTCTGGAAAGCCATGAAATGATTGGCGAGTACCTCAAAGAACAAAAGCAAAGTTGGATCGAGCAAAATGCCTCAACCATTTCTACGCCCCTGCGGATAACATATGTGGCGACTCCAGAGTCTAGGAGGCTCGTGATTCAGATATTTCACGCATTATACGACGGAAACAGTTTTGACATCATGTTGGAAAAGTTACTGGCAAAATACCATGGTAAAGAAACACCATCGGGCCCATCTTTCCTCGAAGCCCTAAGCCGAGGCCCATTGCTCAGGTATGATGACTGCAGGCCATTCTGGGAGAAACACCTACAGGATTGGTCCTTTAATCCTGTCCCGCAGTTTGGACAACAGCAAGAAGGGGAGGCAGTGACAGCTCAGAGAGAATTCTCGGCAAAGGCACTTGAGCCTGCGCGGTCCTCACAGAATGTCACCCTTCAAGCAGTATCGTTGGCACTATGGACAGCGACCCTGCAAAACTTCTTGGCTGGCCCCGCTACCATTGGTGTCATCGTATCTGGCCGAGCAATCAACCTCCCAGATGTTGAGCACACAGTGGGACCACTCTTCAATACAGTTCCTTACTACAGCGGATTGCTTGAAAAACAGACCTGGGCGTCGCTTATCCGCAAGTGTCACGAATTCAACACGGCACTGCTCGATTTTCAACATGTTCCTCTCAAGAACATCCAAAAATGGTGCTCGGGTGGAAAGGCGCTGTTCGACAATCTCTTCGCTTTCCAGATCGAGACTTCTCGAGAAGATGAATCCGAGACCTTAAAGGTAATGGACAATCATGGCAGTCCGGATTATCCGCTAGCGCTTGAGGTTCTCTCCACTTCCAATGGAAGCCTTCGCTTCACCCTCGTTAGCCAAGGCCACATTGCCACTCAAGAAAAGTTGGAAGAGCTACTTGACCAGCTTGAAGAAAACATCAAGCTCATAGGAGAGTCTTCTGAGATTGAAGTTCCTACCACGTATGAGCTTGCACCTGCTACCGACCGAAATATTGCTGAAACCATCACTGTGTCGACTGCTCGGGCTGACGACTTTCACTGGTCGGATGAAGCCCGTCTGTTGCAGCGGGAAATCGCCCTTCTTGCTAGTGTCTCAATTGAAGATGTATCAGAGGCGGTGACTATTCTCGAACTTGGCTTGGATAGTATTGATGTAATCAAGCTGTCTGCAAAGTTGAAGAGGCAACATGTATACCTCGCACCGTCACACATCATGCGTCACCAGACAATTGCAAAAATAATTGAGGAGTCGAACAAGTCTAGCTCTTCTGAATTGAAGCTCGACAGTGATGAAACCCCACTCCAAGATGTAAAGCAAAAGTTGTGGCATATTTTGGAGCAAACCGGTGTTGAGATGGACAAGATTGAATCGGTTCTCCCCCCAACTCCACTTCAGGAATCCATGGTTGCGGGAATGATTCAGTCAAACTTCGAATCCTACTTCAACCATGATGTCCTTGAGATTGCTGATTCCATCGACACCAAGACGCTCGAGAACGCGTGGCGAGAAGTTGTCCAGCGATTGCCAATTCTGAGAACGGGATTCTCAGAGATCGAAGCTGGTGACCTCGAGATGGCTTACTGCCAGGTTGTGGCAAAATCGATTGACTTTGATGTCAAACACATTGATCTGAACCGAATGGAAGACGTGCACATGATTACTTCAATGGCAACTAGTTTGGCAAGAGAAGGAAATGGAGAGAATAATTTGTTCCAGATAACATTTGCAACACTTGGACCTCAAAGCTTTGTCGTCATGTCAATGGCGCATGCCCTTTACGATGGATGGTCCCTCAGCCTGCTATTCCAAGATCTCCAGGCAGCTTACGAAGGAAACCAAACGACAAGGACTCCCGTGGAGGCGTTTCTTTCTCGCATATCGAATGTGGAGGGAGTAGAAGCGAAAGAGTTTTGGGATCAATACCTGGAGGGAGCGGAGCCAACACTAATCCCTAGCAGGCCGCTGCAAAATACTGAAACCACCGGCGCTCTGCAGAGAAGGGAGCAACCATCAACACTGAGCCTCAACGACATTACATCATTTTGCAAGAAAGAGTCTATCAGCCTGCAGACACTCTGCCAGGCATCTTGGGCCATTACACTTGCCCAAAACGTGCAAAGCTTGGACGTGACGTTTGGGGTTGTTGTCTCTGGACGTGACTTTGACGGAGCTGAAGACCTTGCTTTCCCCACAATGAACACCATTGCGCTGCGTTGCATTTTGTCTGGGTCACCATCAGCATTCTTACGATACATGGAAGAGAGTATGGGCGACATTAGAGAGTTTCAAAATTATCCTCTTCGAAAGGCGCAGCAGTCGGCAAACCTGCATGGGCAAGGACTGTTTAATACACTGTTCATCCTTCAAAGATCACCTGGAAGCGACGCGAACGAGGCTATTCTTAGGTCCATTGACGGATCATCGGTAACGGAATATCCCGTTTGTGTGGAAGCCGAAGCCCTCACTGACAGCCTTGTTTGGAGAGTGGCATGTCAGCCTGGGTACTGTCCCGCGCAGAGCCTCGAAGAGTTAATCAAGAATCTTGACGCTATCATGGGATTTTTAATGACTTCCGAGGCCTCGGACATCCTATCTTTTGAAGACCGGGGAGTATCCATCTGCAACATGGCACCTGTAGAATTGCAAGATAGCTTGCAGGATGCAGAAAATGTCGAGGAGCCAACAATCCAAGGCCAAGACTGGGATCAACTCTCATCTGACATACGGGAGATACTCCACCAGGTGTCTGCCGTACCAATGGACTCAATTAGACTGTCAGATAACCTCTACAACCTCGGACTTGACTCCATCAGCGCCATCAAAGTCTCTTCGCTCCTGCGTAAAAAGGGTATCAACCTGAGACCTCAAAATATCATCAGGGCGGCCAACATATCGCAGATGGCTGAATTTGCGACAAACTCTGACGATAATAAGAAGGAGCTCAGCCAAAGCCCAGCTGTTTGGGAACCACCGATGGACATCGAAGTTGACAAGCTTCTCGCCGACTCTGGGGTTCAAAAAGACCAGGTCGAAGTGCTCCCTGCACTCCCCATGCAAGTGTACATGCTTAGCGCGTGGGAAAATGCAGAAGGCTGTGTCTTTTATCCTGACTTCCCATGCTCAATTGAGGGTGTGACGAGTTTGGAAGTCATCCAGGACGCCTGGGACAAGCTCGTTTTGGAGACCCCGCTTCTGCGAACATGCTTCATTGCCACCCAATCGAGCGAGATCCCATTTTTGCAGGTCATTTTCAAGGACTTCCGTATTCCCTTGAGTCTGAGTTGGCAAAATGATATAGAAAATGCTCGCCTGGAGCCATTGGTGCGGCCACGTGTCGCAAAGACGGGCGACAACTCTTGGACATTCCATTTGAAGATTCACCACGCCCTCTACGATGGAGTCAGTCTTCCTGCCCTGCTCCAACGACTATCGGACCTCATTAGCGGCTCTCCTGCGACAGCCGATTCTACAGGATTGGGCCACTGGAAGCAGTTCACCATTTCCCAAGCCTCCCAGAGCGCCCGCGACGCACGACAAGCCTTCTGGACAAATTATCTGCAGGGCAGCTCTCATCCAAGTCTCCAAAAGGCATCTTCAGTTGATGTAAAGGAGAGAATCTCCAAAATCGAAAAGTCTGCCGTCTCCGATCTGTCCAGCTTGCAAAAGATTGCTGCTCAGGCTGGCACTTCCCTCCAAGCCCTGTTCCTGGCGGCTTATGCCAAGATTCTCGCCGGGAAAGAGGGCACGGCCGATGTCGTCTTTGGCATCTATCTTGCCAATCGAGCCGCGGAGCATGGTCTTCCGCAAACTTACCCAACGCTCAACCTTGTTCCGTTGAGAGCAAACGCCGCCGAGGCTAATTCACTGGTTGATGTGGCCGTCGCCATCCAGCGCGACATTCACACCATCTCCGCGGAAGGCCGCGCAGATGTTGGTCTCTGGGAAATCAGCAACTGGACCGGCGTGAAGGTTACATCCTTTGTCAACTTCCTTAGCCTCCCCAGTGAGCCTGAAGAAGGCAGCAGTAAGCTGCTCAAGTTGATGGACGGTGTGGCGAGGGATGCCGTGGACGATGGCCCGGCACTCCTCGAATCATACGCAAAACTACAAAGCAACGCGGTAAAGGATGACATTTCTGTAAGTTGACCTTGACAATAATTCACGCGATAGGATACTAACAATGGCTTTAACAGATGTCAGTGGATATTGAGGCTTCGGTCCATGAGAGTGGGCTTGATATTGGAGTTTTTGGATCAGGGCAGCAGTTGTCAAATGACGAAGCCACAAAGTTGATTTCGGAGCTGATTTTGCATCTTAAAACGATTGAAAATAACTAGATAGGGAACATAAAGTATACGGCGTTGATATTTTTGTGGGAAATTTCCTTTGTTTCATTTTTTGTCAAGGTCGTGTTTAATTCAAGACGTATATTATTTCAATGCAATGCAAATGTTCAGACCACCTTTGAGCCAGAACCAACACGGTTCTTGGCAACTTTACGCCTAATAAATGCAAAATAGCTTGATGCTTGTATATGTTCCAATGTATCCATGAAGAATGCGAGCAAATGTTCATGAAAAATCCTTCAAAACTCAATGCCTACACAGAGTAGCCCAGCATTGACCGGTCGGGGAACAGAATGATGTTGGCTAACCTCACGACCTCCGCTTCTGCGTGAGAACCAGAGGAAGCACTTGTCAAACTCTTTGTTTCAGCTTCGGGCTCAACTTCAGCGTCGTCATCCTTGGGCTTTGACCTCTCGACTGGTGGTGTCCCGGCCCGAGTTGCTGCGACTTCCCACGGTGCCAGGCCCATGGCCTGCAGGGCGGCAGGGCCGCCAACATCGGCGATTTCCTTCTCTCCGGGTCGTGTCTCTGCGTCCTCCAATACAGCTCCTCGGCCAGTCGAATCGAAATCCGGGCCTGGGTGGCCCCTCTGGAATGCCTTTCGCTGGCGGGCAAGGTAGAGGGCGTTCGTTTGGGTTAGTGGGGCTGCTGGCACATACACCAGCATGCTGACGTTTTCATTCTCGTGACTGGGTGTTTTGAGGCCGTAGTTGTTGCTGGAGAGATAATACGGCAGGTCAGGATGCCAAAAAATGTAGTCACCAGGTTGTAGCGTGGGCAAAGTGATCATGCTTCCTCGCAGATGTAGATGCGGATGCCAATGCTCCGTGATTCTTTGGGCGTGGCCAGGGACGGCTCCGTGGATGATAGAGTCGGGATCTTTTTCAAGTTTCCAGTTTTCTGGGGCTAAATACGCCTCCCACTCGGGTCCGCTGCGAATCTCCGGGGCAGGTTTGCGGGTGCTGAAGAAGGGTCGCAAAAGGTAATAGGCCGTGGCAAGTTTGGGGGACGGCAACAGTCGGACCATGCCAGGCTCAACAGTAGAGAGTGCCAATACGCCTTGGAACATGCGAAAGATGGTGCAGGCTCCGTAGCCGTTGTAAAGATCCATAGTGGCAGAGACGCGGCTTGAACACTCCCATGGGTCGTAGTCTTCCCAGCGCCCATGGAATACTTGGTTGTAAGTGCCTGCGTGCTGATACCCGTCAGGCTCCCAGCGTTCCAACGAGCCATTGTCAACCTGGGCAATAATACCGGCAGACGACTCCAGGGCACTGATCCAGTCATCAGCTGACTGAGGAGGCTCAAGGGGAGGAATGTTGAGGCCGTGCGACTTGTTTTCGGCGCCGTGCACCCGCAGGCGATCCACGTAGGTAATTGGCAGGCGAGTGACGAGCCGGTCGTCTGGGGTAGTTTCCCAGAGGTTCATCATAAAGCGCTGGGCACTGAGAACGCTGGGGTGGGCACGGGCACGAACCTGGGCAGGGGTCCAGAAGAAGTCAAAGCAGGCAGGGTCATGTTTCTGGGCCTTGGTGTGGCTCTTGCTGTTGAGGTACTGAATGGTTTCGCGCACTGCGTCGTCAGCATCAGGCTTGGGCATGACCCGGCGAAGGACGCCGACTCCATAGCGGCGGAGGTCACGGCCAAAGCGGGCTGTCTGGGCGGCGTCGTCGAGGTCGGAGAATTCCATGGAGGGGATGAGATGGGCGCCGAGCGACTCAATGTGGTCAACCTCGTCGCGGAGAGCATGCAGCAGGCGGGTCCAGCTTGCCTCGAGCTCCGCCTCGTGGCCGCGGATCAGATTGCGCTTAATTCGGGCGAAGCGCGAGGGCAAGGGAACCGGTTCGGGGCCCCAGAAGGAGAGGACGGGGGAGTCTTTGTCAACGGCGGCAGCTGTGGCGGCAGCTGTCATGTTGGCCGAGGCCGACGAGGACTTGGACGAGAATCGCGCACCGGCACCAGCACCTGCAGTGTTGTTGGGCGACTTGCGCATTGGCGACGAGGTCGACGACGCAACCGACGAGGCAGCCGAAGCGCTGTGCGCCATGGATGTGAGCTTTGCGATGTCAGCGGCCATTGGCGCAGCTTCGGCAGACAAGGTTTCGGCCATGGAAGCAGTCTGCGGCGGAGTGGCTATCCCCGCAGTGAAGGTGGTCTTTGCAGCGCTTTGCGACGAGGCGATTGCTGCGGCGACTGCGGCCGCCAGGGTTTTGGTCGAGGTTGAAGCGGGCGCCGAGAGAGTTGGACGATGGCGGATTTTGGAGACTCGGCCGCTCTGGATCTGGGGGGAGAGAGTGTGGGTGCGCGTGTGTGCCGTGGCTGCTGCTGTCGCTGTGGAGGGGGGATGCAACGGTTGTGTGCTGCCATGATGGTTCGATGAGGGGCCTGGGCTTGGGCTTGGGCTTCCGCTTCCAACAAGATTATCCGGACGCATTGAGTAGCCTCGGGGGACGCTCCTCCCCTGCCTGGTTGCGCGATCCATTGCCCGGGGAAGGACGCCCTCTGTGTCGACAGCTTCGCGCCTGCCTTGGGTGAAATTTGGCAAACCTGGAGACGCGGCTGCTGTTGCGAGTAGTTCTGCGGCAGTTAGTGGCTCCAACACGACGCCCTCCATCGCGTCCACCTCATCATGTCCAGCTTGTTGTTGCCTGACTTCATCTTCCTTCAGCCCCAAGCCACGGCCGTGTCCTGCAACTGCTGCCGCCGCCGCTGCACCAATGGCGGAAGCCAAGTCACGCGCGCTGTCGAGTATGACTGGTGGTGTCGCTTCCTCCTCGGACTGTGGGGGGAGGTCAACTGAGGACGTCGCCATGGTTCCGTTGCTCGTGCCTGTAAATGCGCTGTCGAGTCCCACCGGCAAGACGCCGCTGTTAGTATCCACGCCCCGGAAACAACCTCTTGAGGATCTCTGCGTTCCAGAACGGTGAGTTACCAGCAATCGATTCAAGGCAAAGGACAAAATTCCCACAGCAAAATTGCGAAATAGTTGAACGTAGGGCGACAATGCTTGTTGGCAATCTAACCGTCAACGCACCAAAAAATGAAGGGCAAAGAAAGTAGCTATTGATATTGGCCAGGGCTTAAACCTCTCTTCGGCTCCTCTCTGACTCGGAATAGCGACACTCTCCAACCATACGGCCAAGAACACAGAATGAGGGCGGTTGACCGGACCGGGCTTTTAAGAGAGGCGTCTTTTCGCCTTCAGTCACACAGCCTTTGTCGTTATCAGAGCACAAGGCCCCCGTCCATGGCGCGATGAGGCGGCGTGTGGATCTAAGAAGCAGTTTCGGCCCTGACATCCGTCAACCCAAGCCTTCGGTCCCCATCGTTCCGCCCCGAAAATCCCGTCTCGCCCCCACAAGGGAGCACCCCACAACCCTTCCCCTCCACACCTCTCCATCATGGCTGGCTCATGGCTGGCTCACGCCAGGCTCATGGGTGGACGGCTTTGCGGCCCCATGAGCCACACATCATGTCCCCATGAGTTCTGTCGCCTGTCACCATGGGCGAGCCGGCGTCCTCGGCCACTCATCGCCATTATCCAGGCCTACCATGCATGTTGGCCGATCCGCTTCCAGCATCACTTCCCAAACTAGACATTGCCGCAAAACAACCCCCCAGCCTACGCCTGTCGGGCCTGCCGACATGGCCGCTCAGCCCTTTTTATGTCTGCGTTTCCCTAAACCAGCAACCATCTGCAAGGTTGTGACACCAAACAGGGGCATCGACGCATCGTGAATGCATGCCATCCATTTAACCCCTACCAGCAGCCGTTTATCTATCCAGATCTAACCATCTCATGTTTGCCACATTATCAACGTAGCCTATGTGGCCATCTCCCAATCGTTCCCAGCTGTTATCTTGATCGAGAATAGGAAAAAGCATCTTGCCGAGGTTTTGGCTGTGGGCCCCTGGCTCATTCGCACAACTGCCTGACAACACTCAGCTATCGGCCCGTTGCTCCCGTCGTTTATTACTCGCAGAGATCACTTCGGTCTCGACCACCCCCTGCGCCATTGAGCCGAATCTGTCCATGGCTCCACCACTGCACAGCAAATTTATCCGGAATAGCCACTGGATCTGCATTTCACACCATGGTTATTATCCATGGTTTTTCCGAGTCATGGCCAGTCATCATGATGTTGGTATCTCGCTTTTATTCAATCATACTATCATATGTTGCCCGCATAATGCGACGGGTATCCACGCGGTAATCATCTATGGTACATCAACTAACACTCATGCCCATTCCGGGCTCATAACGGAATAAACAAATAGCACCACACCGACCGCTTACAGGCGGGATCGGTCTCCGAGCTTCCATCCCTGCTCCTGAGCGATGAGCTCAGCAGCGCGCTCGCCAGCAGCGAGAACAGTCACCATGGGGTTGACGGTGGGCATCTCGGGGAAGATACCGGCGTCAACAATGCGCAGCTTGCCAATGCCTCGGACCCTGAGCTTGGGGTCGACGACGGCCAAAGGGTCGTTCTTGATGTCACCCATCTTGGTGGTACCGGCAGGGTGGTAGACAGTGTGGGCGACGCGGCGAGCGTACTCGCTGATCTCCTCATCAGTCTGGACCTTAGGTCCGGGGGCGACCTCACGCTTCAGCCAGTCCTTGAAGGGGGACTGCTCGGCAATCTTTCGTGCGGCCTTGATACCAGCGACCAGCGTCTTGGCATCGTAGTCCTCGGGGTCGGTGAAGTATCGGAAGTCAAGAGCAGGCTTGACCTTGGGGTCGGCCGAGGTCAGGTAGATGCGGCCGCGGGATCGGGGACGGGGGATGTTGGGGGTCATGCAGAAGGCGTAGCGGTCGGCAATGACGTCGTAGCCGAGACGCTCAGTGTTGAGGCAGAAGGGGATCTGGTAGCAGTGCATCATGATGTCGACAGCATCGCCGTCGTTGCCAGCGGCGTTCGGGGGCTCGTATCGGAGGAAGACGGCGGCATCCGAGTCCATGGTGGTCTGGTTGGCGGGGACGGGCTTGTTCAGCTCCCACATGATGATGGTCTCAGGGTGGTCGAGGAGGTTCTCGCCAACACCGGGGATGTCCTTGACAACTGGGATGCCAAGACCCTCGAGCTGCTCCTTGGGGCCAATGCCGGAGTTGAGGAGCAGACGGGGGGTGTCGACGGCACCAGCGCAGAGGATGGTCTCCTTGCGGGCCTTGAGAGTGTAGGTCTTGCCGTTCTGGGTGGTGATGACAACGCCAGAAGCCTCATCGTTGGTGACGAGGAGCTTGGAGACGTGAGCCTCGGTCAGGACTGTGAGGTTGGGTCGTCGCTCAGCACCACGGAGGATGGGGTGGATGTAAGCGACAGAGGCGCTGCTGCGGTGACCGTTGTCGGGGTTGTAGGAGATGGACAGGAAGCCGGCGCACTCAGTGAGCTTGCCCTTCTCGATAATCTCGTGGTTGAAGTCGACGACGGTGGGGATGCCCATGGCGTCGGAGCAAGACTTGACCCAGTCCTTGCACAGCTGGTTGCGGTGGCGGGCGTGGACGGGCTGGATGGAGTTGCGCAGGTTGTCGCAGTGGCGCATCATGGTCTTGAAGTCCCAGCCCTCGCAGCCCTTGGAGACCCAACGGTCCATGTCATGCTCGAAGGGGCGGAAGGAGATGAGGGTGTTGTGGGAGGAGCATCCACCAAGGACCTTGGCGCGAGAGTGACGGATGTGGCTGTTGCCTCTGGGCTGCTCGGTGGTGCCGTAGTCATAGTCGAGGTCGCCGCCGAGCAGGCTGAGCCACTCTCGCAGGTCGAGGACGTTGTTGAGGTCGTAGTCGGAAGGACCAGCCTCGATGAGGAGGACCTTGGACTCGGGGAGGTAGCTGGACAGACGCGAGGCCAGGACACATCCGGCAGTACCACCACCGACGATGATGTAGTCAAACAAGTCGACGGGGTTGGTGGGGAGGGACTTGGTAGTCATGATGGCGGCGGGTTGGGGCAATTGAGGTGTAAGAAGGTGGATACCAGTCCGTCTGATGAGCACAGTCAAGATGTTCTTGCTGTGTTCGTGTGAGAGAGAGGATGAGGATGAGGAGAAGGAGAGGAATTGATCAAGTCAAGACGGGAGGATGAAGGTAGTGTTTTTGAATGAAGAAACGGAGAGAGGCGGCTTAAGGTGGGGGGGGGTCAGGACCGATCGATGGACCGGGCAGCTTGGTATGGTGGCATCGCGACACGGCACAGTACGAGCAGGACGAGGTACCTTGCAGCTACCGGGTTTGGCTGAATCGGGGAAAGTAGCGAGATTCGGCAAGGTAGGTGAGGCATGCACGCACATGCGCAGGCGTAGTGCCAACAGCCCGGAGGTGAGTGAGTGATGGCGGCGGCGGCGGGCTGAGGTGCGGTGCCAGGCTAGCGACAGAGGTGAGTGGAGCATCAAAGCAACACCAAGCAACGTGCAGTGGGCTACCGGAGTTTTGCAGACGGTGGCGGAGGCGGGGCGGACGGTGCGAGGAAAGGGGATAGCCTCTTCACCGACATTCACCCAGCAAGGCCGACAGCCTTGGCGGCGGGAAAACGGAATACGGAATACGTCAACAGATTGGGCATCGTTTTGGAGGATCAATCGATCAATCGATCAATCAATCTACACGGGCTGCCCACGACCCCAACTGTCTCACTCTCGCCGGAAGGGGGGATGAGACAAGCTGGCAGCGAGAGAATTGGCTGCTCCTCTTGTCACATAGCGCATGTCTGCTTATCTGTGGCGGCGGTGCTACCCCTCAAAGACCATGAGGAGCTTGGACCAGAGCGGACAGGCATGGGATGAGATAGCGCACAAGGGATGCCAACCAACACACACAGACACGGCTCACGGCTGAGTATCAAGTATAGCAGAGCAGGTGCCGAAGCAGCAGGTTGCTGGTGGTGTCGAGCCGGGCTGCAAGGGTGGTTGTAAGGGTCTCTGTCAGGGTCGCTGTCGCTGCTCGTACGGTTTTTCGGCAGGGAACCCACCTCGGCGCTCGGGCGTGGCCGCCGTCTATGGTGGGCTCCGTCGCCGTTGCCTCGCCGCCGTTGCCTCGCCGCCGTTGCCGCGCGGCCGTCGCACATCCACACTGTGCCATCTCGGAGCGCGTGGCCCCTCTGCAGGCTCCATTGCCCTGCCCGGGCGACCAACCACGGTCGGGGCTAGCGGCTTTCCGTTTCGCATAATGTGGGAGCGAGGCGCAGGGTGAGAGATAGCCCTTTTTTTTCGCTTTCTGTCCTGGATGACCGTTATAGGCAACCGCAGGCCTGAGACGGCGAAAGCTGCCCAAGTGGGACAATCTGAGTTTACGGTTACCGTGTTTGGTTTAGATCCATCCCGGCCGGTCATCGACTCTCTGCCGTGTCTGTCTCCGTCCTCGTGACCGGCGACGGGAATCTACAAAGGCCTATCTTCAAAGCCTGCGTTTTTGATAGGAAGAGATTAAAGACAGATTAGCCGGATAGTCCTTGCCTGTCATCCGGTCACTAAGCGACGCTTGTACGTGCAGCCATGTGTTTTGCAAAAGTTTTTTTTTTTCTTTACGAGGCGTACAAGAATGGTGTAATGCACCGTAATAAACCGTATTGTACTGTGCAATGTAGCGCAGTCAGTAGTGAAGGAAAAAAAAAAAGGAAAAAAGAAAAAACCTTTCGCAAAGCCTTGTCAGGCGGGCCCGATGACGTCGTGTTGCCCCGTCCAGGACTTCCCCATTATCCTCCGCCCTCTCCGCCAGACGCGGGGCGGAGTGCCGGTTTGAACCGGTCGCGGGATCCATGGTCGCGCGGGAAAAGGCGTTGTTGGGGGAAGAGTGATGGCCGCCGTTGGATACCAAGACGGGTGCGTTTCACCGATTTTTAGGCCCAATAGGGAAACCAGACGTAAAAAGCAACTAATGTCAGACATAAGAAACCACCAAGAAAAAGAAGTCTGACACTTTTTTTTTCTTCAGGGTTTCGCATCAGCAATTGATGCATTGCATTGGTTGAGGATCGACAATGGCGAACTCCGGTTCACCTTTCCCAGGTGCCAAGCACCGGGGTCCCCCCCCAGGGGCATCGTGGAGGAGCCGCTTGCTGCAGGGGACAGCCATGGGGGAATTTCCCTCTGCCGAGCGTTGAGCCGAAATGGTTGGTCCGTTGGCAATCAATACAGGACACCGTCTCTGACGGGCTGGGCTGCGTTGTCAGGCGCTGTTGGTTGAGAGCCTACATACCATGCCATGACCATACCATACCGTACAGTGCATACGGCGGCTTTGAGCTGCGTGCTTCCGTTACATGGGGCATTGGGTAATGAAGGTTGCCTCCGGGTCTACCTTTGTCCCCCCCCTGCTCAACCGGGCAACTCAACTGGGGTTCAGCTCCTGCGGTCCGTTCAGAATTTACGACATTAGCTTTAGCTCCAGTGGAAAGCGGGTTTGGCGTTTTGAAAAATAATGTCGTCGGGCCTAGAGCGGGCTTGCGAAAGAGTGCGTGCTCGAGGGGGGGGGCTCTTGGGCCAGCAAGGTAGCTAGCTAGCTAGCTAACTAGCTCATGGTTTGTGTCTTTTTTTTTGTTCGCCTTGTTTCATCATGGCTCCTCTCTCCTCATTCAATAAGCTCGCTTAGGCGTTGGGCAATTGGAACGGGATATAGCTCAAAGTTAATCAATGAGAGAAACAGGATTTTGCAGACTTGTTCTCTTGCCTCATTTTCCTCCAATCGTCCTCAGTCACGGCAAAGCCAATCTCTTTCAGGCCGTCCCGAGCAACGGGGAATTTGTTGGCGTCCAAAGGTCGCTTGTCCCGGAGACCATGGCTGGCATGACGTGAATGTCCCACCCAGCGACCCCGCAATCTGTACGCTAGCGCCAGTTTCCCATGCGGCAGCGAGTCGTTGCATTCATGTCATTGGCACCTGCGCCCCCCTGCCAGCCTCTTTGCCGAGCCCTTCGTATGTACAGGATGGATGGATGGATGGATGCTGCTCTACCCCATGTAAAACCGACCCTGCCTGGGAGTTATTTTTTTCTTACGAAGACCCGGCGTCGCGGATCCGACTGATAACTTTTTCTTTTTTTTTTTTTCCTTTTCGCGCTCATTACGGTGCTTGTTGTCTCTTTTGCTTTGGTTGCTACCATGTGGCGTCCCACCCACCCCATGGTCTGACTTTGGGAAGTTTCCATGATAGGCAACCCCCCACTGAATCCCGGGCCGGTCCTCTCTCTCTCTCTTGTTGTCTGCCTGGCTGGGATCACGGCGTTGCTTACGCGCGTGTGAAGATATCGAGGGGTGCCCGTTCAATGGATAGACGGGCTGCGGAGGGCGGTTTTGTCGCACACAGTGCAGGACAGTACATTGAGGGTACCTGCCCATGACACCACCACCCACCACCAATAAAGTGGTTGTTTTCTTTTTTCAGCTTCTTCTCTGTGCCATGCCTATTCCGGTAAGCGATTGATGAAACTCTCGCCCGTGTAAGTCAGACAGCGAGCATCGATCAAAGGGGGAAGAAGCATGTGGCCACGGGCACGAGACGACGTCGTCGTCACTGTCAAAGTTGCAACCCCATGTTTGACCAAAATGTCATGTTGCGGCGAGCTGACTCGTGTATTCGGTCCATTCGGGC
>NAGG01001595.1:0-22818 GCA_003031705.1 Calonectria naviculata
TTTTTTTTTTTTTTTTTGGTGGTTTTTTTGTGGTACAGGCATCTCCCTCGCGGTTATTCCTCCATGTCGCTCATCTTCTTTGTGGCCCTTTGTGAGTGGTCTTCAGCTCGCTCCCTATGCATCATCCACAAATAGCTTGATTGATGACGGCCCGACCACCCGATTTGGAAACGTTTGACCGGGATAATTCCAGCGGATGCCCTCCAAACCGCCTTTGCCAAGAGAGTATGTGCTGGCCGGGGTAACCGGAGAGAGTGCAATGTCGTTTGTTGTTGGCGATCGCCTGGCGATCTCTTGTCTTTGACACCGGATTTCGGTTCAGGCTCAAACTCTGGCCCCAATGCAGATTGTGCGGAATCGGTTTCCGCCACAACCAAAACATGGCCATACACAGCTGCTTTCGGTCACCTGCTCGAGATGACGTTTCGTTTCATCCCAATCACGGCCCGCTCCATCAGACGAGATCGTATCGCTCTGAGGCTTTTGCGAATCTGAAACTTGGCACCAGCCATGACAACGCCCCTGACAGGTATTCAGATGCGACCGTACAAAGCCAGAGCCCCATTGTCCTGACTGATCAGGTGTTCCGTTGCATGCTACAAAGAGCAATACAAGGATCAAGAACAAGTTTGCTATCCTTATCACTGTTGCTGTTCATTGCTTGAAAACAATTGTCGTCAAATCACCTCCCTTCCCCCCACATCCCAAACTACAATTTCCGTTGCTTTGCTTTCAGGGTCTAGGGTGGCCACCCGACTGAGCGGATGATCCATATTTGCCCACTTTCGTTGAACCCATCATTTCCCTCGGTAGCTCTGGTGTTAAGGATACTGAATAGGGAACGGGCACCATTTGGCTGGCCTTGGGCCTGAATTGCCTGGCAAGCATTCAATATGCCACTCCTCAACTCCGACCATGATCACACCGACATCTGTGTTGCACACTTGCCGTGCGCCTTGCCGACCAAAACCGATTTACCGATCTCCTCACCTGCCCCATAATACACGTCTAATCGGAGAAATCCGTGCTCCCCACATCCCAAACGCTGATGAGAATGCGAGGAAGCTTCCCCCGCATTACAAAACCCTATCATAGGACTAACATAAGTGCTCTTTGTCTATAACCATAATTTCCTATTCAGTTGCGATCCTTGCAAGTCGGCGCTTGACCTACCTCCTCGTAACTGACCCAACCAAATTGACACCAACATGGACAATGTCCAGGACTTGCGAATTGCCATCATGGGCTGTGGAATGGGTGGTTTGGGAACTGCTTTGGCACTCGCCAAGAAAGGATTTAAGAATATTGATGTCTACGAGACAGCCAGCAACCTTGGGTTCGTAGGAGCTGGAATTCAGATGGCGCCAAATATGGGACGGATTCTTGACAGACTAGGTTGCTGGTCGGAAATTGAGAGGGAGGCTACACGTGTTACTGGAAGCAGTATTCGAGGTAATGACAAAGACTCCATGAGATGGTCTGACTGTCAACTAACCACAACATCAATAGTGGGTGCGACAAATAGTGAACTGGCACATGTGGATATGCCTGATATCAAAGAAAAGTATGGGTTTTCACACTGCTGTGGACATCGTGCATCACTCGCCGGCCACATGTTTGAGGCTTGCAAGAAAGAAGCCAGCATTAAATTTCACTTTTCGACCTCGCTCAAAGAAATCACAAGCTTCTCGCCTAAGCCAACATTTACACTTCAACCAAGAGATGCCGAACCGTACACGGTCGAGGCTGATGTGCTTTTGGGGTGTGATGGCATCAAAAGTGTGACTCGTGAGCAACTTCTACACCAAGTGAGCGCCACTGCTGAGCAGGCGGATACTGAGCAGGCAGCCTACCGTATCCTCCTGAGGCGCGAGGACATGGCGCACGACCCGGAAATGCTCGCTCTGATTGAGAGCGACGAGGTGGTGCGGTGGGTTGGCGAGAAGAGGCACATCATCGCCTACGCCATCGACAACAAGTCTATCTACAACCTTTCGACCGCCCAACCAGACGAAAACTTTGCAGATGCACCCTCGGTCACTTACACAACCAAAGGGTCGAAAACGGCAATGCTCAAGGTCTTTGAGACGTTTTGCCCCCTCGTCCAGAAGATGCTCAACCTTGTTCCTGAAGGAGAGGTGTGCGAGTGGAAGTTGAGAATGTACAAACCGCTGCCGACCTGGACAAACGGATCCGTGGCGTTGGCGGGAGATGCGTGCCACCCCACGCTCCCTCACCTGAGCCAAGGCGCTGCCATGGCTATTGAGGACGGTTCAACTATTGCAGAGGTTCTTTCCCTGGCATCTGATACCCGACCTGAAACAATTGCCAAGTGCCTGAAAGTTTACGAGATGTCTCGCAAGGACTGGACCTCGAACCTCGTGCAAATGGCCTATCTATCTGGCCGCACACTACACCTGGGGGAAGGCAAGGCAAAGGAGGAGCGAGACAAAATGTTTGGGGACCACAAGGCGAATGGGGCGGTGCCAGACAAGTGGGCATCTCCAGATGTGCAGAAGATGATCTACAGCAACGACTGTGTCGCCAAAGTTAAATCTGAGTTTGATGCCCACTTTGCGAGCCTTTAGAAACCTGACGAGCATTTATTGATTTACGAAATAGATTTTGTTGGAGAGAAAAAGTAAGAATTTAGGATTAATGTACTCGAGAGAAAGGATGAACAAAGAAGAAGCCCGTTGGGCCCAGTGCACGCGCAATACAAGTACAGCCGTATTCCCCCAACGCCGGACAAATTGGATGAAAAAAAGTCAAGGTTCTCTGATATCTGCAGGGCTTGCCCCAATTATGCGCGATGATGCGCATTTAGCTGGGAATGAGACCGTGCACAATTACTATTGGTCTTTTGTTGGATCGTCGTAAGAGCGGGATTCGAGCGGTTTCAGAAACCCGAGAATTATAATTTTCGTATCCGGGCATGTTTCTCAAAATCTCGTCGGTATTTAGAACAGGCAATCCAAGCAGCAGCAACACGCCAGCGCAGCAAGCAAGCCCGTCATAATGCCGCCGGACCTTGATTCCTGCTGCTGGCCGGGGAAATAACCCTGGGGAGGCATTCCTTGTTGGTATCCGTAGGGAGGCTGCTGCCCGTATTGTCCCTGTTGGGGAGGATATTGGCCTTGCTGAGCGTAGCCCATCGGAGGAGCCTGCTGGTAATAGCCCTGCTGGCCCTGCTGGCCCTGTTGGTAGGGATCGTGATAGCCGCCGTAGGCGGCCTGCGGGGGCGCGGGCGGTTGGCCGTAGGCCGGAGGCTCGTCTTGCTTGTAGGCCATGTCGTCGACGTGATTAGGGGTATAACGGTTATGGGAGGCGTGCTCGATGGGAGGCGTCTTGTGATGTTCGAGGAGCAGAACGTACGGAAATCAGGCGGGATAGTGAAGGAGAAGAAAAGAGGTGCACGTCGCAAAAGCAACACGAAGGCCAACCAGCAATAAATTATCCGCCAAACCCAGGTTGTCTCACATGCCCTTTAAACGCCACAAAGCGCTGCGTCTTGGGTTACGTGGATTGGATTGGTGTGGCATGTGCTGCGCCACCCTTGGCTTCCCTGACTGGGGCACCAACGGACTTGGCGGGCTTCTCTTTGAGACCCAAGCGCCGAGGGAACTCTTCCCAACATCTGAGGACCCGACGGCGATTTGAAATCAACACCGGTGGCCAATAACCCAGTTGAAACACTCACCCTAGTAACTCTGATAGATTTTGATTCGCAACAAGAAGCAATCGGCATGCCTCGGATGAGGACAGATCCGTACTGCGCCACACATCTGAACCCTCATTTGTCTCTGGTATACGCGATACCTCCATCCTTCGTATCTGTGCCGATATATCCGTCTAGCGAGTAACAATCATCAGTAAACTTTGAATGACATGGCCCAGGCCACATGTAACCAAGGATTGGGTGCTTCAAAAGAACCTTCCCGATGATACTTGCCCCCCAACTTACTAACGCTGCAAGTTTTGAGGCGGCACATGGCGGATCTTATCAAGTAAAGCTCTTATCTCCACGTGACTATGGCAGTGGCTGAGCCCTCAAGTCTAGTTGTGGCTTGACTCTTGCCCCACCAATAGCAACCGCCGCACCACGAAAAAGTGATTGAAATTCATCCATCGACGAGAAACCCCACGATCAAGACCGATCGCCCCTCCGAGCCGCGAAGACACGCCTGCGCCGAGCTAGAACTTCCCACCGACTGAGGAAAATTATCTCGGAAACGGCTGATCCATCATGGCTACCGTAGACGCGAACAAGCCCAAGTGAGTATGGTTTTGGCTGGGGATGCGACATCTTTGGCTAACCCCACCATCAAAAAGGCATGACTGGGCCGACGACGACGATATCGAGGAGACTTCCACCGATCTGCCTCCCCCCCAGACCATCTCCAACAAGGATGGCACAAAGACTATCATTACTTTCCGATACGATGACGACGGTCAGAAGGTCAAGACTACTCGCCGCGTCCGATACATCACCCACACCGAGACCGTGAACCCTCGAGTCGCCGACCGAAAAACCTGGCCCAAGTTTGGCGCCAGTGCAAAGGACCCCCCAGGCCCTGCCCCTGATACCACCTCCGTTGGCGAGAACATCATCTTCCGACCAAGCGTCAACTGGCGCAAGGACGCCAAGGACGAGACTGCCGACCCCAACGCCCAGGCCATGAAGGACAAGTTGAAGGACAAGAAGGTCAAGTGTCGTATTTGCAATGGCGAACATTTCACAGCCAGATGTCCCTACAAGGACACCATGGCGCCCATTGGAGAGACTGGCGCTGCCGATGTTGCTGCCGGCATGGGCGACGAGCCCGCAGCTGCTGCCGCTGGCAAGAAGGGCTCATATGTCCCTCCCGCTCTGCGTGGAGGCCCTGGGGGCGCTGCCGGCGAGCGGATGGGCGGATCGAAGTTCGGAGAGCGGGACGACTTTGCCACACTGCGTGTCACAAACGTGAGTGCAATATCTGATATGTTATATCCCTCGATGCTAACGTTTGTAAAAAGGTGTCCGAGATGGCCGAGGAGGGAGAGTTGCGGGATATGTTCGAGCGCTTTGGCCGTGTTACCAGAGTATTCCTGGCCAAGGACCGAGAAACTGGTATGGCCAAGGGCTTCGCCTTTATCAGCTTTGCCGACCGTGGCGATGCTGTCAAGGCTTGTGCCAAGATGGATGGATTCGGTTTCAAGCATCTCATTCTCCGGGTGGAGTTTGCCAAAAAGGCCCAGTAAAGGCTGTTTCGTTCTTGTCATGGGTTAGTTAGGGGCACGGTTAATGCATTGGTCGAGGATTTGCACCTCATGATTCAACGACTATCTAAATATCGTTTCCTAGGATAACGAAGGAGTGGTGATTTTGTGCGTGATCTGTCAAGTTCACATCAAAATGAAGGCAAAACCCGTATGGTAAAAAGTCGATGATTATCATTTGAATGGATGAAATACCTGTATAGGCATCTCTCGTTCGTTTCTGACCATGTGTATGCTGCGGTTATTTGGGACGGACAGTCACGAACTGGGATTCCTTCAAACAATAGGAAATGGAACTGCATGGAAGCACAGAAAGCTCCCAGCGCAGAAGTAAATTTGGTTGTCAAGCCTTCTGATGTCTTGCTACTTGGCAAATCGCCTGTCTCTTGCCGCCCCTAGCCTTGCTGTTCATATTGTTGGGCACTTAGCTTCTTGACGGGGCGAACTACTATCATGGAGCTGGGCTAGTCAATGGAAAGCCCTGCTCAGGGACTTTGCTCAAGCCCCGTAACATATGACATTGGCATGTGAAAGCTCCAGGAGCTTGGGAAGCTGGAAAGCGGGATTGTTATAGGCTGTGATGATCCGGCGCTATGGCGGGAGGGTCGCCTCAATCCTTGCCCTGGCTGGATCTTTGGAGCCGACCCTTGAGCTTTAGGCTGTAAACAGTAATTGAAAGGGCTTCTTTTAGAGCTCAACAAAATATAAGATTTATGATTAACAGCTTCGGGGCAGCTCCACAGTGCTCGGGCTTCCGGGGTTTTCGGTTTCGTTGGAGAAGAGTAACGACTGCTCCGCTCTGAATGCGCTCAAACTTGTAGTCAGTAGCAGTCTAGACCTGGAAACCAACACAAGTTCCCAATTTTAAGAGGCATTTAATATTTCTGTCATATTTGCAGAGCTGTACGCGCTGTTCCTCCTTGTCTCTGTGTTGGATGCGTGGGATTGGTCATTTTCGCCCTTGGAGAGGAGGGTCTTTGTCTTCGTAGATCCTGCACGAATGTGAGCAAGAGGGGCACAATCTGAATCTGCAATATTCCGCTAAAGGAAACTAGCTCGCGTGGACAAGGGCCAGAGTGAGACCTAAGTGGCGGCAAGGATGCGCACAGCACAGAGCGGATTGAGAGGGTTGAAGTGATGGGAAGGTGTGAGCAAGTGGAATGAAGCCATCCAAGTTTTCCAAAGTATCGCACGAGTGGCTCATTTTGATAAAGGATGGCGTCGTGAGCCCATCAGAGAGTGTGATTGGGGAATAGCCATGGCCAAAGGCAACCACCGGACGGTGAGAAATGCTACTGTACTGTGAGGAGGGCGTGAGCGCGAGAGGAGAGGAGAGCAGCGCGAGCATGTGATTGTGCCCACAACCCCACAGCATCAGGAGCTGCGTGGGGTTGGCGGTTGAATCGAGCCATACAAGGGCGCTGTCTGATCCAGCCAGGCCCCACCTCCGGAGAGTGTGGGGCTGGCTTCCGGGATACCTATCGGAAGGCGTCCTGAAATGAGGGCAGACTGACCGGCTGCAGAAGGGGCTGCAAAGGACGAGAAGGCGCGGGTAGAATCGGCCGCTTTCCATCGTGGAGATCAGAAACGACTGACAGGAGGTGAGGGCCGAGGGGCAACGACTTGTGACTGTTTCCGGAGGCGAAACCGGCGATTCGTGACGTGATCAATGGACCGTGGGCACGCGACTAGGTGGAGCTGGACCGGCGGAATGCGAGTAAACTGGGAGGCCTGGGAGGGGGGCAGCCAGGGCGTTTGAGAGTAATTAGTGGGCGTTTCTAGTGGGCTCTACAGCCTGCTCCACGGTTTTGCGCAAGGCCGGTAATTGCCCATCCCAGTGGGGGATTAGCGGGCTCTAGCGGACGCCGAGGAATGCGAGTTGCCTGCATTCGGTGACAGTTCAGGCGTTGGCCCGTGCTAGAGAGGTGTGACTTGAGTTTACACCAGGCACATGGCTCATGCAATGCTTCGCCTCCTCGCGGCCGTGGGTTACATCTGTCCCTCTGAATGCTTAAACACTGCATCGGCTCCCACCACACAAACACCCAATTCTGCCCATCGCCATCCAATCCCCGCTTCAACAGCGCGGTCGGGAAAGTACATTTGCGGAAGAGCATAACGGGAGCGGCTGTAAGCTATCTGCAGGGCCTCTCGTCATCCTGGTCTCATACGTCGCAGCACGTTCAACCGTACGCCGGCGACCAAACGAACCTGCTCATTTTGAACAACGGCACACGGCGTTAGGGAAACCACAGCTAGGATCATTCTCACCCCTGGTCGCCTCCAGACTTGCACGTTGACTGGAAGTTGCGTTCTCGTTTATTCCTGGCTGCAGGCCTGCGGAGCCCTGACGTCGTCGGAGTGCACACAAAGCCTCCTCAACAATTGCCTACTGAACCTGTCCGCTTCTTCCGCCTGGCTCTGTAACATTCTTTCTTACCTTTTTCAACAACTGGTAGATCGATATTCCTAACCCGGGGCATTTGGAATTTTTTTTTTCAACCCCCTTCCGCCTCCAATTCCTTGCCTTTTAGGCACCATTCTTGTCTGCTGAGTTTCGCCAACGTCAATTCGCCATGAGCTCCTCTGCCGATCTGCAGCCTAACGGCCCTGGCCTTCGGCAACGGCAATCCGGGGTCGATTCGTACAACGGTCAGAACAGCGCTGGCGCTGAACATGACCACAATGACGGGTCGCCCGGCGCCGATGAGCCCGAATCAAAAGAACAGAAGACATATGGACGTACTCCCGACGGCACTGGTTAGTTTTATCTTCCAATGACGTGAGTAGGGAATTTGCGCTGACTTTCACATGTGTATTAGTCTTTGTCGTACCCACTACCCATGACATGGTCTCGCAGCTTCTTGATCCGCGACAGCCAAAGAATCTCTCCGACGCCTTGGTACTTGCCATTTTAGCTCTGCATATCCTGGCCGCGTATGCGCTTCCCTCTGGTTGGAAACGCCCCGTCTTTGCACTCATCTTCCTATTCTGGCGTGCCGCTTACAACATTGGCATTGGCATACTGCTTAACATCCAGTCCAACCACCGCCGCCTCATTACCTGGGCCAAGCGGTGGCATCTTTTCGAGGATCCAGCCACGGGCAAGAATCCTCGCCCGTGGCTGTATCAATTCCTCAAGCGAGAGCTTGAAGCCAAGATCCCCGAGGACTACGAATTCGAGAAGGCCCCAATTGAGTACAACACATGGTTGGTCTTTAGGAGAGTTGTTGATTTGATCTTGATGTGTGATTTCGTATCCTATTGTCTGTTTGCGATTGTCTGTGGCCACACACCCGAGGGAGAAAGCATTCTTCTCGGCATCGCTCGCTGGGTTATTGGCATTGCCCTCATTGGCTTTAATCTTTGGGTGAAACTTGACGCTCACCGGGTAGTCAAGGACTTTGCTTGGTATTGGGGTGACTTCTTCTATCTCATTGACCAAGACTTGACTTTTGACGGTGTCTTTGAGATGGCACCCCACCCGATGTATTCGATTGGCTATGCTGGCTACTATGGTATTTCCATGATGGCTGCTAGCTATGAGGTGCTATTCATCTCCGTCATTGCCCACCTGGCCCAATTTGCCTTCCTTGTGGTTGTCGAGAATCCTCACATTGAAAAGACGTATAACCCGCCTTCTCCAAGAAAGAGGACTACATCTGAAGGCCAGAGTGATCGAGCCGCCGTCAGCATCGAAGGAAACTTTGATCAAGAGACCCTCACTCCATCTCTCAAGGACTCTCCGGTCCCGGTTCATAATCTCGTTGGAATAGGCAACATCGACCTTTTCCGAGTCCCGGATTTTACTGTCATCGCGTTGCCTCTATACGTAGCCACCCTTACCTTTGCCACTCCGTCAACACCCTTCTGGCAGGCTCTGTTTGTGATTCACGCCCTAGCTTGGCGAGTGTGGTATCATGCCGGTCTTGGTTATATCCTGGACCAACAGTCAAAGAACAAGTTGTGGACCCGGCACTTTCTTAAATACGGCGAGAGTGCTGGCGAAGCTTGGCGGCAGTGGAAAGGCCTATATCACATTTCCATTGTCATGTCTAACACCTCTTTGATTGCTGCATGCTGGAAAATGTATTCACCTCCGGCTGACTGGGCATACGGATTGGTTCTTCTCAAGCACGTAGTCGGTGCTGGCCTCGTGGCCCTGCAACTATGGACGGCATTCAGCATTTATGATTCCCTCGGCGAGTTCGGTTGGTTCTGCGGTGACTACTTTTTCGACCACCAAGCCAAGCTGACCTACAAGTCCATTTACCGGTTCCTCAACAACCCCGAAAGAGTTTTCGGTACCGCAGGTGTCTGGGGTGCTGCGCTCATCACATGGAGTCGATCCATCTTCTTGATGGCTCTCGTATCGCAGATCCTGACCATCAACTTCCTCTCCTATGTCGAAAGACCTCATATGCAGAAGATTTATGGTCGGGGACTTCGCAGGGAAGCTGGACTCACCAAATTCATCAAGCGATCTCTGCCCCCACCTGTCAAGGGATGGCAAGAGAGCATGGATAAGGTTATTGACGAGACCACGCACTTTGTGGAGGACTTTATCGAATCTGCCCGTCCCAAGTTTGCTGCAGGGGTCAAGACTATTGTCCGCGACACGTCGACACTGTTCAACACGGCACCGGCTCGACTCACTATCACCAGGATTGCTCCGAACTTGGAAGGAAGAGACCCTAAGCTTTACTCCCTTGCTGTCCAAGGAACACCTATAGCTCACCCTGGAGATGAGTGGGCGACTGGAAAGGAGAGTTTGACTGGAAGATTTCCCAAGCCCGTAAAAACCATGACATACCAATATGGTGCTCCTCTCAAGGTTAAATGGAGAGCCCCTGCAAACCATAGCAAGAAGGACTGGATTGGCTTGTACATGGTGACGGACAACCGCTCGCGAGAGACCACCGAGGTTCCTACGCTCGGCCGATGGGCACCGACAAATGCGGGACAATACGACATTTTGACAGCTGATGTCAGCATCACTATCCCAGAACACCCCACGGAAAGCTCTGAATCACCAGGGGTTGACATGGTTGAGGGAGAGGTGATATTTGAGGGAGACAAGCTTTGGTGGACCCAAGGTGTTTTTGAGTTCCGATACCACCATGATGGCAACCACACTGTCATGACCATTTCCGAGCCTTTTGCCATCCAGATTCCCAAATTTGACGAGGAGGAGGACGTGGATATTGATTCACAAGGCATGTACGAGCAGGCGGTCGAGGCAGCTCTCCTTCCCATCGTTCGAAATTGCCTGGACCGCGATCCCGACATCGCCCCTAACATGGCAGATGAACCTTTCGGAGGCCACGTGGAGCGTGATTCCAAGTACGCAAAGAGGATTGTCTATGCGATCCGAGAAATGTTTGGTATCGAGTTTGCGCCGGCTGTTGTGGCAGCTGATGGCAATGTGAGGAAGCTTGCTTGGAGGGTTTGCAATGCAAAGGAGGTTTTGGTCCGTCCCCTTACCTTTACCTTTGCCCGGTATTTGCTAACAAATTTCCCAGGCTCCGTACAGTATGTCAAAATCGAGGGGAACGACTACGCCTGCACTGCAGGATTTCCCTGTTGACAAGGCTTGATCGGCATAATTGACGGAGTGTTTTGCAGCGTCGGAACAAAATATGTCCTATTGTTATTTACGAGAACTTTGTTATTTTGGTGTGAGGGGTGAGAATTTCCAGGCTCGAAAAATAACAAGAAGCGTTGTGATACCCTTTAAAAAACAAATAGTCGCGGTTTTCAGACGAACCGAATTTCAATATCTGGTTTGATTATGACAACTCCCTTGTGTGATGAGTGTGACCTGAAGAGATCTTCGCACTCCACGTGCTTGACAAGACAGACCCATGGAATTGTTCGCCAGCACGGTAGTTGCGAGCTTGTTAGCTGCGTCGGTGGAACGGACAAGTCAATAGTTGAGTTCGGTGCCTTAGTTGGTGACGGCTTCTGAGTCGGTTCCAGTTCGGCAGCCAATCATGCGCCCGTGAGAAACACCCAAGAAAGAAAGGGGTTTCGCGCCTCACGCCACAACGGAAATGACCACTGAAGCTAGTCGCCCAACTATTGCCATGCTACTGGCGTCAAAGTCCACGCAGTGGTAATAGGCCTCGAGTTAAAGCCAGCCCTACGGCGGATGTCTCGCGATAGGTCGCACAAAGGGAATATGACTTCCTCTTTGGGAAACGGCGACGAATGGAGGCGCACAGGGCTAAATTTTGATCGATGCTGGCTCGCTCGAATCTATGAACTAGTTTTTTAGTGAATAGTTCGAGAACAGGGCCTTTATGTACGATGGTGACATGGCTAGGAGTCACTATGCTGGCGAGAGAACGGTCGGCGAAAAGAGTGATGCTCACGAGTTGCACAAGGTCATGGAATAGTTGTGGTTGTTGATTGTCTAGACGAGTAGCGCATCTATCCCCTGACGTAGGGGCCTGAAGAAACCAATTTGAGTGATCGGATGAGACAAAGCCTGGCCAAAAAAGTCGTTGTAGGGACCCTGACCCCGCACTTGTGGGGGCATGTGGGACAAGCGTTGACCGTTTGGCGCATGCAGAGCTGAAGATGAGACCTGTGAGAGGATCTCCCCTGAAATCCAGGAGCTTGACAGACGAGTAACGTAACGTTTATATGCCAAGTGCCTCAGCCTGCCATTCTTTTTTACACGCATCTACTCGTTCGTTCTTTTTGTTTGAATCGCCAGCCTGGTCGTTCGCGTGACAACCAGTCACTGCCTCTCGTTTTCCCCCTTCGTTTCTTGTTTTAGCCCCCTACCCGTCGGGGAAGTACCCCTGTAAGGCGACGCCTCGGCGACCACCAAACGCATAAACGTTGCGCTGCAGCCTCGAACCCGTTTCTCCTCCACAGTCACTTTCAGTGCCGGCGACGAGATGGGATCGCTTCTCCCGAACCCCGCGCTCGCCCAGGCGCGTTGGAATTGCAAAAATGGTGCATCGCGCACGAATCTTGTGCTGCTACTCGTCTCATTATCGCTTGTCGGCCTTTACTTCCGTCTTGCGTCTCCCAGCTACGAATACCGAGGCCCTGCAGTCACTGGCCTGATTCAAGATTTCGGGCACGCGACATCCGCCGCCCCCGTCAACGCCAGCTCGTCACCCACTTTCCTCTACGTCGCTTCGTACAGCGGATCTGTTACGACACTGAGGCTGAGTGGTGGGAACAATCTCCAGCCCGTCGCCGAGACCGAGGGTTGCGCAGCGAGTCCCTCGTGGCTTACTCTCGACGCTGTTAACTCGGTATTGTACTGTACTGACGAGGGGCTGTCGTCAGCCTCTGGTGACGGCTCCCTTTCTTCATTCAGGACCATCAAAGATGGCAGTTTGGTGCGATTGGACCAGGCGCGGACTATCTCTGGTCCTGTCAGTCTGGCTACATATGCCAAGGACCGAAGCGCAATCGCTGTCGCCCATTAGTATGTCTAACCCTCTTCCACTGTGTCGGGCCCCTTACATCTATGCTAATACGCGTGTTCTTCTAGCGGCGGCTCGGCTCTCACGACCTGGGATGTACGAACCCCGAGCGCCATCACATCTCTTGAGACCAGGCTATTCAAATTGGGCCAACCGGGACCTGACCCAGCTCGTCAAGATGCTCCCCATCCTCATAATGTAGTTGTAGACCCCACGGGTCAGTTTATTCTTGTGCCCGATCTGGGTGCGGATCTTATCCGCGTATTCGCCATCACAGACGAGGATCGGACCCTTCAGGAGCGCCACCCTCTCATTGTGGCACCTGGAAGTGGACCCAGGCATATCGCATTCGCCAACAAGGGCAAAAAGACTTTTATGTACCTGGTAACGGAACTGGGCAACACTATCGTCGGATATGAGGTGACATATACCGATGACACTCCTTCCTTCAAGGAAGTTTGGACGAGTGGGATCCACGGCAAGGATAAGGATGTGCCAGAGGGTGCTGCCGCTTCCGAGATCATCATCTCTGTAAGTATTACCCTTCCAACCTGCAAGTCCAAAACGCATTTCTAATATTTAATACAAGCCCGACTTCAACTTCCTTATCGTGTCATCTCGCAACGAGAGCAACCTCGAGATCCCCAATTTCGACCCCAGCAACAGCACCCATATCCCTTCCGATCCTCTTATCAACTTCTCCATTGATTCCGAAACGGGCCACCTGAGTCTTGTCCAGGAGGTGCCATGCGGAGGGAGATTCCCGCGGCAGTTTTCCATGAACAAAGCTGGAAATATGGTGGCGGTTGCGCTCCAGAGTGACAGCAGAGTGGTGCTAATCGAGAGAAACGTCGACACCGGCGAACTTGGTAACTTTGTTGCGCACACTGAAGTGGAAGGCGAGCCGACGACAGTGATATTCAACGAATAAATCAGTTGTGATAAGGGTATAAATATAATGCATCATTGGAGTATGGGAACGGGACAGGTTTAGCAAAATGATTTGATGTTGGGTAAACATTGTTAATATACCACACTGGCCTAATCGGTCTGCATTTTCTTTTTACGGTTAGTTTTACGCGACCATTGAAAAGGACCCCATACAACTTAAGGGAAAACAATCATCTCAATCACTCGTTGAAAGGGGGCTTGCCTAAGATGTGCTGAACTGAAATTTGATATGCCAAACATACAACCAAGTACATGACCAAGATTGCAGACTCCTGCAAGCTAGATTTTAATTGAAGGCTCAGTTCTTTTATAACACAATGCATCTAAATTTACGGTCAATGCACACCGCGTGACAAAAGACCCCAGACGTATCCTAAAGCCGTAAAAATGGAAACGCACATACGACCTGGCCGAGTGCCTGTTGCAAAGGCCCCATTTCATATTGTCTGTTGGATGTGGCAGCTGTTTCCCTTTGTTCAGCCACCAGCACTAACTCGGTACGATAAAGTTCGAACCCCACCCCTCAAACGAGATCTCTTGGTGGTATTTTTCATTGGGGGATTTCATCACTGTGTTGAATTCAATGCTGACCACTTCGCCCCCACGATGACGAACAAGTTGGGCCTCCCTCCATCCTTACAGCAAAGTGTTCGGGCCGACCCAAGGTCGAAGCGGTGAAGACTTCATAGCTCCTCTATACTATAACAGGCACATCGTCAATTCCTGTCAAATGTTTTATAGTATAGATGCGAGAGACATAATGCCATTGGCTATGTGTCGTCTAAGAAGTTACAAAGTACTAGGTTAATTCGGCTGGATCGGTACCAGGCTTTCCGGCAAAGCTAATGAGCCGGGGAATGGTGTGCCACACTCATGGCTCCCCCGCAGCCCTCCATGCCCATCTCGGTTGCGTAGATTTCCATGGACTCCCTCTCATGGGAGTGACGGACCAACAGATTGGCCGAGTGATTGGGCGCGGCTTGCGGAGGGTAGCTTGCGCGTGGCAGAAGATTCGCCCTATTCGGGCCGTTGGCGCGCCGCTTCTGCGCCTGTGAACGTTTAGTGTAGGAAGGATTTAGGAATGACTTTCAGAGTACTCATCAAGTACAATTGGGCCAGCTTATTTTACTCAGGCCGCCCTGCTGGGCTTTCCGGTAAGCGATTAACCAGGCACTCGTTTGTCCGCAAAGCCAAATGGAGGTAGTTCCGACGCGTCTCGGTGGAATTCTAACGAGAATGAATGACCCCGGATCAATTAAATGTCAGCTGGGACCGTGAGCAATGCTGCCCTGTCCGGCAACCGGGGATGGAGATGCCCCATGACTTGGGAGGGCCAGGGACCGGGTGAGAGCCGCGCCACTACTGATCCGCAGTTTGCATGTGGTCCCTTACTTGAAGGTCCTTTGTAGCATGGCAGCCATGTGTCATGTCAGGTCTCGTGTCGAGATGAGCGGGGATAAGAGGTGCTATTAGGCTCACGATGTACGGAGTACGAGCTGAGGGACTGGGGGCCCGACATGCGGCTTTCGACGCCACTCCGCCGGAGTGGAAAGGACTTTGATTAATCAAATGAAGCCATGCAGTCTCATGGTTAAAGTCGGCAGTTTTGGTTTGATTGGCAGTGGTATACATCGGTAGTTGGTTGGGGTACATGCTTCTTCATGTGTTAGCCACTATTGAGTGATCCGCCGTAGGTATCCATGTTGTAGCTACAAGGTTGAGCTTGAAAAGCGGTGCAAGTCCCCTTCTTGGGAAGGTAGGGAGGGTACTTCGTCCAGCGGCTAACGGCTAAATTCGAAAGGCAAGGCCTCTCTACAAGGGCAAAGCCAGGAGAACCACGACTGTGCTGGCTGGTTGGGCAACACCCGTTGCTCATCCATCACACTGCCATGGCCTCTTCCAACAACAACGAGATGTTTGACTTGGTTGAGAACAGCGAATTCACTAGCATACAGGCGCTCTACAGCTGTGACTGGGGTTTATAGACGATCGGATGGACAGAGGCAGGGAAATAGAAACTCCACGAATGGCATCACGCCAAGGGCGAGGGGTCCGCCAATCCATCCGCCGCTCCACCCTCCTCCACCGTCTTGGCCGTTGCTTGCTCGGCCGAAAGGTTGGGGAAAGCGGACCTGGCTCAGGCGGAGGAGGACTAGCACTGTCGGGACCGTACTCAGCGGTTGATTAGTGGACCGGCGCGCCACTGCAAGCATCTAAGCTGACCCTAGTTTCTGGGGAACGGGAGGAGGGAGCGAGGCAGCGTTTCCTGGAGTCGCGCAGCAAGCACATGGGCGGGTTTGGTTCTTGTAATCTCCCCAGATAATTTATTGAACCAAGGCGGACACGGAACTCGACCAGCGATTGCGGAATTGATAGCCCACTCCAGTCAGTCCAGCAGCCCGCCGATAATGCGAGCCGATCCCCCGGATGTCATACCATGTCCCTCGCACCTTGGCACCCAGCAGCTCGTCTAGCTTAGTCCAGCCTGGGTGGCCCGCTGGCCGCTCTGGTAGGCCAGCCGTAACGAGTTCCCAGCAGGCTGCTAAGCCCGCTGCTCGTCCGGTTTGATTCCCCACCTCGCACCTCCACCCACCAGCCCAGGGCCTGGGGTTCCCCCAGACGTTGGCTGAGCGGGCATTCGAGACCCTTGCCCCCCGATACATAATTGCAACTCCTCCATGCGACACCCAAAGAGGGGACCGTTCTACCCAAACTCTGGCCTTTGGCGGCAACGAACTGTGTCCTTACAAAAAAGCTCGCATTTTCCCAATCGCCACCGTCTTCCCTGCTGGCCTGGCTTTGCACTCTCGTCACCAGGCCCGGCTCAGTCACCCACCGTCTCTCACGCCCTCACCGTCAGATCAGACTCTCGTCATCCCGATCTGCTTCCCCGCCACCTCGTATCCGACATGTTGCTTCGCTAATTTTTCACGGCCTGGTGTTCTTTACTGTTTCGCGCCCTGTGATCCTAGAACATCGCTGGTTATCATTGTTACTCGGCCTTCCTGAACGCACGGCGGATTTCCCGCCGCCAACTCTCTTAAGCTTTCATCTCAAGTCTCACGCCATGTCCCCATCCTCTACGGGCGAATCTCCTCAGTCCGCCTCGGGAAATTCCACCAGGCAGTTTCCCCTTCCCACCCGTGACGTTTTTACCCTTGATCTTTCATCAACCTCTCTGGCAGCTATGACGAATGACGCCGGCACCGGCATCACATCACCCATCAGCCTCAAGAACAATCGCACCCACAGCTTTAGCCGAGTCGGCATGCTTGGCGCATCTTCAAAGATCAGGCAGCCGTCGCTGTCTTCGGATAACAGACCTGAAAATATGACGAATGGGAGTGAAAAGGTCCAGAGCGATGAAGGCTCGAACCCACTCAAGAGGAGGAATACGGATGCTGGTATTGACTATCCGCGCCGCAGAGCTACCATTGCAGTAAGTGGCATCAGATTTCCCCCGTATTCCGTCCTCATACAGGTCCTAATAACATCACCAGTGCGAGGTTTGTCGTTCGAGGAAGTCTCGGTGCGATGGGACGAAGCCAAAGTGCAAGTTGTGCTCGGAGTTGGGAGCCGAATGCATATACAGGGAGCCAGGAATTAAACTGGACGCCGGGGACAAGCTGATTCTTGAACGACTAAACCGCATCGAAAGTTTGCTCCAGATGAGCATGGTTAATTCCCAAGCAAACAACCTCAACCTAACACAGGATTCCCCGTCAATGAGCAACGGCACGGGGCTCAGCGGTGACAATGTCCTAATGCCCACCAATCCGACAAATTTTGTTTCGATTCCAAGCGGTGGCCTTGGAACCTGGTTCGCCCAAGCCTCTGGGACTAATATTTCTACAATGCCCAAGATTCACACAAATGCCGCCATGCATCTACTCCAGTGGCCCCTTATAAGAGATCTTGTTTCACGGCCGTACGATCCACAAATTCTCTTGCAGCTCGAAATGGCCCGCGAGCCTCTTCATTCGCTTACAAAAACGCCCTGCGTCGATTTATCCAATACTCAGGCTTACATCGAAGCATATTTTGAAAGAGTCAATGTCTGGTATGCCTGCGTGAATCCCTACACGTGGAAGAGTCAGTATCGAACTGCGCTTTCCAACGGATTTCGAGAAGGCCCCGAGAGTTGCATTGTCTTGCTTGTTCTAGCCCTTGGCCAGGCTAGTTTGCACGGGAGCATTTCCCGCATCGTTCCTCATGAGGATCCTCCAGGCCTACAATACTTCACAGCCGCATGGTCCCTCCTCCCGGGTATGATGACTGCAAACACTGTTGTAGCTGCCCAGTGCCATCTACTAGCTGCTGCGTACCATTTCTATCTCGTCCGACCAATGGAGGCATGGACCCTTCTTTGTACCACAAGCACAAAGCTCCAGTTGCTTCTCATGGCGCCCAGCCGAATCCCGACACAGCAGAGAGAACTTGTCGAACGCATATACTGGAATGCACTGCTTTTCGAGAGCGATCTCCTCGCAGAATTGGATCTTCCCCACTCAGGGGTTGTTCAGTTTGAGGAAAACGTTGGCCTCCCTGGTGGGTTTGAAGGCGAAGAGGCGGACCAAGTTGGTCGAGACGAGCTGTGGTACTTTCTTGCCGAAATCGCATTGCGTCGACTCTTAAATAGGGTCAGTCAGCTCATATATTCCAAGGACTCAATAGCCTCCACCACCAGCTTAGAGCCGGTTGTCGCAGAACTGGATTTCCAGCTGACACAGTGGTATGAGAGCTTGCCTCTACCGCTTCAGTTTCCCTTTACTCGAACAGTTCTTCAGGATCCCATCCAAACGGTCCTTCGACTGCGCTTTTTCGCATGCCGTACAATTATTTACCGGCCGTATATTTTGGCCGTATTGGACAACGAACAGGCGGTGCTGGATCCTGCCGTACGGGACTGCTGCCAGAAATGTCTTGAGGCCTGTATTCGACAACTAGAGCATATTGGCGAACAGTAAGTACATCTCAGCTCCGAAAACTATTTTAGATCCACTCAGCTGATGTTTGGCTAGTCACGCGGGTCATATGCCATATATTTGGCAGGGAGCTCTTTCAGTGGTGTCACAGACTCTGCTTATCATGGGAGCATCCATGTCACCCTCTCTACTTGGTATCTTACTTACCTTAGTCCCTACTCGCGAAGAGTTGGACCAAATTATCAACGAAGTAGTCGTCGAGATTGAACGATACGCCGCATTGGCTCCAAGCCTAACCCTCGCCGCTGAAATTATTAAGGAGGCAGAAGTGCGAAGGCGAACTTTCCTCGGGACTTGACGGACAATATTCCACCAGCAAGCAACCATGCACCGCCTCGCAAACGTCTTACTTGCCAGAAGCCAGCAGATGAGAAAAAGCAAGCCGTTGCTCCACACATACTACAAAACATACCAGTGTTTCAAAATCCGACTCGGGAATCATCTGTTTCCATGGCTGGGATGTCTGGTGATGCCTGGAACATCTCATCAAACGACCCGTGACTGAGAAACGAGATGGCTTCCCAAAGCCACTAGTCATTTGTCACATCCACAAAACTCGAAATACAGCCGGTTTCCATCCCGAAGTCCACCGTTACGGAGCTATGGAATAACCATCATGACCAATATTAACCCATGGATAAATGCGTATGGGGTGGGTGAAAACCGATATTTTGTACAGTAAAACACATCCGATTTGGACAAGGATCGCCAGGGGTCATTCAAGCAAGGTACTGTACAAATGCATCCAAGCCTGACACCATCACTGTGGTGAAGTGTATGGAATGGACATTATTGATTGGCTGGGTAATATGGTGTGCGCCATTTCGGGCCGATGAGCCGACATATACAACGGCAGTACCACGATCCGACCGCAGATTAGTTTGAGCCGCAAGTTGGTCTTCCAAAACCTGGAAGTCGTCTGAGCCAACATGGGGCGGTCATCCGAAGACCCGATACTGTAGGGTGAAGAGAGACATAAATATTGAAAAGGGAGGAAAGTTGGCCCATATTCCTTATTCTGGGATTCAAGAGAGAACATATTGCCCTCAGGGCTTACGCCATGGCTTTGGACATGTAGTTTTGGATGTGTATATGTTTGTAAATTAGGGGAGTAAATGATACATGTCAAAAAAGCTACCCTAGAATCGATTTTGAAAGCATTGAAACATAGTGATGGGCGTGGGCGACAAGGATAGAGAGAAAACCAATGTCCAGATCGTCGCACATTTAATATCTTGGAGTATCTCGGTAGATAGCTGAAAGGTGAACTGGTGAGGTCGGTAGATCAAAAAAGATGCCTGTCTAAGTAGGAATTAAAAACTTGGCTATGCGCGATGTTGTAAGATGGTCTTACGGTGTGCAGTGATGTGCGGGATGTACATGCCGGAGGACGTCATTGGGGCAAATGCCAACAGGGAGAGATCAGCAAGATGTGCAATATTGGCGATGAGGTGGCCAAATGAGAAAAAACTAGACAATCATGACGATTTCATATTGTGCACGATTTTTATTGCTGAATATGTTCTATTTTTATTTGGATTTATTGTCGTAGGGGTGTCTTGGTCGATAAATGCTTGATTGCGCAAAAGCGAGATCGGAAACGGAACAAATGACATGGGATGCAAATATATTTCGTGGCCCTAAAATAAAATAAGAAAATAAATTAAATAAATCAATAGAATTGATATGGTAGTATTTTCTTTGCTGCTAGGTTTATTTTCTTCGTGATTGTTTCATTCATGGATCTGAACGATGAACTGGGGCTGACAAGGTATATATTGCAGATTTTGCTCATTTTAGTAATTATTCAATGGCTAGAGTGTGAGGAATGAGAAGAGCCATAGTCGTAAACACAAACAAGAGCTGGTTGTCAAGAGTGAGTCCCGGTCTGTCTTGGAATCTTGCAAGTGCAGTATCGAGCGAATGAAATCAACACCTGTGTTCCAGAAGCATTCGCAAGTCTCATTTACAAATAACTGGTCTCCTAGGATAGCAACACGGCGGCGTTTGAACCCTCCCAGTTCTGAGCAACCGAATATGCTGTCTCATATTCATAAAGGTACTGGCTTGAACTAGTGTCTATCGGTTCCAAGTGCTGATGGGGAGGGGTACGAATGCCCGTGTGTCAGCTAACAGGACAGATATCCTGCCTGAACGTTGAAATAAGAGTAAGACAACATTTGCAGAATGTGCTGCGACGAGTGGTGGCAACACAAACTCATCGACATATAGGCTTTCTTTCCCCCCCTATAATCATTTGAATAGTAGATTACGGTTGAGGTCGCTATATTAGAGAAATAGTGTGAAATAGTGCAAGTGCAGTTTTGGACGATTCTTGGTGGCTTGCGATATCCTGAAGACTATAAATTGATTACATGTATTGATTGTATGTAAGTGCATGCACAAGCATTACAACCCTCTTCGCAGGAATTTCAATGAGATGGATTCGTCGGGGAAATAGAGGCACACAAAAGCAGCATTTCACCGCCTCGTTCGATGGGTTTTTTGGCCTTTATCACGGAAATGCGCAATCGTTCTTCATACCAAACAGATAGCACTGTGCCGTGCCTCGATGGCCTTAGGCCGGACCGGGCCGAGCAGACAACAGGGATAGTCCCGGCGAGGACGCGGCTTTAGGTTCCCCACATTGTAACAGTGAGCCAGCGTTGTTCCCGTTATTCTCTCATTTTATGAATCACGGCTCTTGTTTCGGAGTGAATTTTTTCTCGGGGGGAGGATGAAGATGAAAGGTAAGAAAGGGTCTAGGGGGTGACCCCATCGCACGGGACAAGAGGGTCTCACTCACGGGCTGTCATCTGTTCCTAGCGGACGATACCCAACAATGACGAGGGTGGCATGCTCAGCCAGGGGCCGGGAGAACCATGGCACTGTGGCAAGTGTCGAGAAATGCGAAATTGGATCATCGGGAGGCTAATTTCGAGGAGAAAACAGGGCAGAGGGACAGGCCAAGCCGACGGTGGGAAATTGTTGGCTGGCACGAACGTAGGGCTGCGAGCACAGGATACCTACCGTGCGCCGTTGCTCGAATAACGCTACTAGCAGGCGGACCCATAGGTTAGGTTGCACAGCTACAGGCACAACGCAACGGGGCAATTGACCACTCCCACAGAACCACTCCAACAGACCACACACAGACCACACGATGCAATGTAATGCAGGACCTGTTACGACGGCCAGGAGCACGCTCATCAGCCAGGACGACTACCCGCCCCGACTAATCGCGGCCAGGGTCCTCATGAGCCTGGCTCATGGCATGCTCATGCGCAGGCGCAGACGCCAGCCCCATCTGGCGTTCAGCTGACTCACTTCTGCAAGGGAGGTTGGTTGGAGAGCATCGCATTGCATCCCATTTCATCCCACTTGCAGTACTCGCGCGCAGTAGCACGTCTCGGTCGATGCCCCTCCAATCCCCTCCCCCTCCAGCGCCTCCACCCTGAACCCATCTCGCCTCCCTCCCTCACCCCGTCCACTAAGACGGAGCCAGCACCACTCATGGCCCTTCTCGTCCATCCATGATCCATCCACGACCTGAGTCCATCATCGGATCGGAGGACGAGCCCTCACCACTCATCTGCCCAAACCGCCCCCCCCAAATCCCCTCGCCCACGTGACGGCCACACCGACTGCGCTCCTCTGTGTGCACAGGACCCAGGGACAGCGCACAGAAGGGGAAGCTCGCCGCCAACGATCGGAACCAAAGTAACCTCCCGGTTCTGTCTGCTCCTCGTCGCAACTGTGCGCGCTGGTCCGAGACTCGTCGTATGACGGGACGTCGACTCTTCTGACACTCTTGCAAGACATCGAACCCCCCAGTCCGCCCAGCCCACGCGGGGGAGGGGCACCTTGATTCGCCTGTGCCCGATGCCGATGGGGTGACCCTGTCCTGGGTTATAACTAAACCGCGCCCAAACTTGCTTTGCTTCTTCCCGCGCTACGCTGCGGCAGACCACTTTCACGTCCTCTTCATACTACCACGCTCTCCTCCCTCGATCCTTTTTCCTCTTACTCCTCTGGCATATCTCATTCGTTGCGTCTTGCATACTGCATCTGCATAGTACTGCGTCGTTTCCTTCTTCTTTTCTTGTCGTGTTTTGCCCTTCCTTTGCCGAGCGTGCTCTCCCTCCCCCTCCCTCCGACAGCGACCTATTTAAACC